>CAJRST010001113.1:16719847-16736122 GCA_907169785.1 Menidia menidia
CACAAATGCTTAACAATATCAACGTTCTTTGAATGCTCATTAGAAAACTTTGGTTTCATTATTTGTTTTATTTTGTACTGCATTCCTTGAAGGGTTACTTAAAAAGTTTTGACCGTGCAAAAAGCATTTACATTGTTTTCAAGGCTAGGATTAAGTTGTCATTTTAGGACGAATATATATATATATATATATATATAGAGAGAGAGAGACATATACTATTGTTCCCTCAGAGTCAGAAAATGCTGACTACCTCCAGTGAGAATTTATATGTTGAGAAAGGTCACTGTTAAACAATTAAGACACAGTTAAGTCAAGACAGTTAAATTGCTCAAGCCTTTTTTCCCTTTTTAATAGACCACACAGACATAATCTTTCAGACAGGGGTCAGGTGGCTCATTCGTGACCCGGGGCTATGAGAGTGAGTTAAAGTTAAAGTTGTCAAGCTCTTTACTAAACATTTGTGTAGCTCTGCATGAATGTCTGCAAGCTTTAGCGAGAAGATTTGATTTAGTTCGCTTCTGTCAACATGCTTTCCGTGATGTGCATAATTTTACTTTCAACCCCAGTACAACGGGAAATGGACACAAATCGTCTCCTTTCATCTCATCTGTAGTTGTCAAGTTTCTGATACAATAGGCCAGGGGCAACAATCTCCAAATCCTGGTCCTCAAGGGTCTCTGCCCCGCATGATTTTAGATGTTTCCATGGTATAACACACCTAATTTAGATTGAATAGATCTCTTCTAAAGATTGTTAAGACATTCCGCTGGTGCATTGATTTGAATCAGGTGTAAAACATCTAAAACCTGCAGGACAGAGGCCCTCAAGTCGGAGGTCCCTGCAAAAGGATTCCACCATATGGTGTGGGCAAGTGATTGTGTTTTACACGTGCTGACATCTCCCCAGAATCACATGTGACAATCCCATCACAGGAATAAAGACAAGCTTTTGGTTGCTTGCACATAGCTACACATCACAATTGGTTTATTATTGTATTTAAGTAAGACTTTAAGAAATTATTAGCAAGACATCTGGGCTGTATTGTCTATTTTCTGATCTCTAAACAGTCTATGATATGAATACCTTTGTTGAAATCTTAAATCAACATCAGCCTTTATCTATAGTTTATATAATTATCATAATTTAACCAAGAAAAACCAGTCAAGAGGAACAAATTGCCCCTGTCTTTAACTCACTGAAAGCACCGGTATTGTACGCTGAAAGGAAAGACTGCTGTAATTCTGAGGTATCAGTCAGCAGGAGAGATCACTTTTCACTGCATTGACAAAAGGAGAAGGAGGAGTTAGGAGAGTAAATATTGCCCGGGCAGCCAATGCGGAGCCCACCTCCTCCTGATCCCCCCCCCCCTTTCCTTTTTAGAATGGGGCACTCCTCTTCACTTCTTCTCTCTGCCTGGTGGAGTGTGTGTGGAGACAGAGCGGGAGAAAAAGTGTGTGTAGTGGCTGTGAGGACATGTCATAGTTCACTATAGGAGCGTGATCAGAGAAGGTGGACGTGGTTTCAACTTCGACATCTGCAACGCACCTATGATGAGGACCCAGTTTGGAGTTTTTTTTTTGCTGGCCTATTGGGTGGTCTGCTCTGATGCTTGGTTCTGGTCCTGGACTGGTACTACAACTCTGCCCCCGACAGAGGAACAAGAGGGGTCTGGAAGTCCCGTGGGTAGTGGAGAACTGCCATCATGGACTAGTCCAATGGTTGGAGCAGAGACCATTCATGGGATCAACAAGGAGGATGAGACAACTGAGGCTCCCCAACTGACTACTGTCACATCTGCAACACTACCTGTGAAAGATCACGCAACGGAAAAGAGCACTGCAAGGATTTCATCACTCATAAGTACACCTGGTAATGGCACATCTTCATTAAAGAGTGTAACTTCTGAAGAATCGTATAATTTAACGTTTACAGGGAATGTATCAAGACTTAGATCTTCAACTGAGTCAGAATTGCCATCAGAGATGAGGTCCGGCCATGTTTCAGGCTCGGAACTCATGTCTGAATCCCATTTGGCAACAGAAACTGAAACCAGTTTAAGACCTAACATGTTAAAAGGACAACTCATGCCCACTGATCATAAGGTTTTAAACAGTGAAGGGAGAATAGTTTCCCAGATAGATGAACAGAAACTACATTTTCATGACAGAGCTTGGCTGTCTCAAAATCAGACCTCAAAATCGGAGAAAAGTCTTGATTTTTATCGCGAAACACCCAAACACAGTAACGAAAACGCAAACAGTAGCTCGAGTTGGAATGGCTCAAATTTGCCTTCCAATCAAAGCCTAAATTATTTGCAAACTTTAATGTTAAACAGCAGTTTGGGACAGAGAACTTTAATGTCTCAGGACAACCGACAAGTGAATGCTACCCAGTTGCAAGCTGGTGAATTATCCCAGAACCGGTATGTAACCCAGAATAGTCGAGCTCCATTTGCTAACCTGAGTTTGTCTACAACAGAAACAACAACTAGAATCCTTAAACTCTCAAATGCCCATCAAATAAAACCAGGCCATAACTTATTCGCGGCTGCCCGACCTCGAGTAGCCGGTCAAGCGTTAGTAACAAACCAAAACCAAAAAGAACCGACAGATCAAAGCAGTCGAAATTTAGACGCTACTCTACAAGATCGAGAGTCTGGCCAAGCAGACCCATTCAACCGGACAACAACTGTGAACCACACAGAAGTGGCTCGGTCAGCACTGGACTCTCGATCCCCCCAGTGCTTGTCGCTGGGTAATCCTCTCCCATTCTGCTCCCCGATGGTTGGGGAAAGGTTTGCGCTGCCCAATTTCTTCAACCACAGCAGTGTGGAGGAAGTCCGAGGCCTCCTGGACGAGTGGGCGTGGCTGCTGCGTTCGCGTTGCCACCACAGCCTGGAGTGGTTTTTCTGCCTTCTCTTGGTGCCAAAGTGCGCCCCCGCTGTCCCGCCGCCTGCGTTGCCTTGCCAGAGTTTCTGCCAGGTCTTGCGGGACAGTTGCTGGACAGTCCTGGATGAGGGACGGCTCCCCGTGGAGTGCCACTCTCTGCCAGATGAGGAGGATGATGCCTATCAGTGCTTGTCAGTTAGTAACCGGAAAGGTAAACACTGGTTTGAAATGGATCCGACTGGAGGATTAATTTTAAATCAGTTTTGAAAAGTCTGTCATCCCAATTTTTGTTACCCACTCCTCTGTCCCCACCTAATTAATTGGCTGATCGATATCAAGTATGCGATCCTTAACGATGGATTCTTTCCCCCCAGCACATGCTTTCTCTTATTTGTCTTATAAATCTAACAAGCATGGTGACAACATGTTACTGTGTTTAACTTGTTGCATGTACCGTTTTGCCCCTTCCTCCAGTCGCATGTGACTTCCAGTGTCCTTTATGTGGTTTATAATACACATATACACTTAAGCAATGATGAAACTTGTTCAGATGATTATTTAATGTTTTTTCAAATGTCTTTATTACATGACATAAAAAGGAATATCACGGGAATCTTTGAATATACACAGATCATGAAAAACATAACATATTTTATGTTATATTTCTGCTCGTACCATTGTCATTTCTAAGGAATTAAACATTTCTGACTAAGGAAAAGGCAACCCTTTTAAGTGCTTGTGTCTGTTTGGGAACAGACATATTGGGTTGACGTGGGAAGCATTCATGTTTGCAACATTGGCCTTTAATACCATGACAATTTGTACAACTCTACTCACAGCTGGACTCAGATGTTAACAATTTCAATTTGTGAAGAAGAAGAAATGAATCACTCTTTGAATCCTTGGTGCAGTAAAACCTTGGTAGCTGGTGGTAATTATTTGTCTTTTATTTTTTATTCCACACATGGAAATGTGTCTGGATCCAATTCTTATAGCATAGTAGGTTATTGTTGTAATCTTGACAGTGTATTTTTAACGATTAAGTGGAACACTGTTTAGACAAAGTACTGAGTAGGAAAATGATCTTTCTTTAGTTTGTTAGTTGTTAGTTGCATTGGAAACTCTTAACAGGCAAAATATGTTCTGTGCTTCTAGCGCTCCCCCATGCTTCCATGTCAGTTCATATCACCAGGAGTTTAAGATTGGCTTTTATCTTTTATCTTTCAAACACTTAGTTTCATTGACAGACATGAGTGGAAATAATGTTTTCGGTTCCAGTGGGATTAGGACAATAGGAGTTTGGTGGTTGACATCCAGGGACCAAAGTATGTGGTTGTTTAGGTTCACATTGCAAATCAGTAACACAGGTGTTAGAGGGGAGTTTTGAACTGTAATGCATCACCCGTGTCTCTAATTAGTTATTCTAAAAAAAAAACAATTGAGTGTATTATTGCTCCTTGACACAGCGGTCGGACACCACACATTAACCATAAGCATGTAAAAAGAACCAATCTTGTGGCCATCTTTAAACCCCGAAGACAGTTTTAATGGATATTCCAGGAGCAAAGGCATGTATGCTGGGTACTGCTTGTAAAAGTAGCCTGAAGGTGTAATTGAAGCGCTTTCACTCACTTAAAATCAGACAGAAAGCTTCTGCAGCCAAAACCATCTGGTCTCACCAATTTAAAACATTGAAACATTATACAAAATTGAGTTTACCCCATACTCTTGTTTAGAGGATATTTAAGGTGTTTATATGTTAAGTGCCCCTGTGGCGTGCTTGTTAGAGTTGTGGTTGAAATGTAACTAAGGGGCTGTATATACTTGTTGAATTATTACTTTGCCTGTAGGGTCTGTTTGCCCCTAAATCCTGAGGTTAACTGATGCACTTAGTCAGATGTCCTCAGTCTGTGAACTATAGGCAATGAACTCTATATGGGTTCTGATATAATCGTGAATGCGTGTATAAGATTGCACATAAATAACAAAGATAATGTTTTACAAAACAAAACCTGCATTTTTTTTCTTCTAAGACAAAGTAAAAAAGAAAATGTGTCTTTCTCATTTTTCTTTTTACATCGGATTAAACGAATGTGGAGTTCAGAAAGCTTCATACATTCTTTTTATTTCCTATCACTTGATTTGTGGTTGATATGTTCCTTTTACCCAGGGCCTTACTACCATCCCACATCATTTAGCCATAACCTGTCATGAAAGAATGTATGATGATATGTTACTTTCTTTGTGAGATGATATTTTGAATTAATTTAAAGAAAGGGTTACCAGCTTGGAGCCAAAAAAAAAAGGGAGAAAACTCTTTGAATTTAGCCTATAGACATGTAGGAGATTACTGTGGGGATATTGTTGTGATATGAGTCTACAGCATGGGAACTCTGTTGGAGACCTGTCAGAAGTGATCCTTTCTCTGCCAGGGTGGCCAGAATGCGAGGGTTCAATAGCTCTTTTAATGATGTTTTTCCATGGTTACCAGTCTTCTCTTGAAAGATGAGCTGTCATTCATATCAGGGTCTAGAGGTCAGTTGTAATTTATTTTGTCGAGGTCTGTATATCAAAACTAGATCCTGAGTCAACCCATCTCTCTAAATTTGAAAAAATTAAGTCAATTCCCGCACACACCTGGACAGTTCTGGTCAGGTAGAATTCTTCTTTTTCTATAAAATAGTGTATGTGTCTTTTGTTTTTTTCTGTTTTCTTACTGGTAGGAGTCAGACTGTCCATCTATTTATTGTCTGTTTCGGGGATCCTGTCTGACACTGATTCGTAGCACCAGGGTTCCTCGGAGCTTAGATTGATATTGTATCCCGTGACAGGGAGTGCCCTAAGCTGGCTCCAGTCCTTTATGGCGCTTGCCAGAGAATCATTTTGACTTGGCTCTCGTGAGGGGTTCCAATTATAGGCACAGTGTGGTCTGACTGCTTTTCTGCCAGAACCCTATTACCCCCCTGGTTTGTGTTGTTCTAGTATAAAATGAGAAGTGACGAGGCTGTGGAGAAGATGGACATCACAAGCACTGGATCACGGTCAAAATGGTTTTAAGATAGAGGCTGTATTTCAGAAATTTGGATAAGCCGTATATCCTTTCCAAAAATGTTCTCTCTGCCTAGGTGAATATTATTAAGTTATTGATTTTCCAGGTTCCTAAAACGGTTAGTATTACATTTGTTTGCTTTTTTGTTGTTTTTTTATTGATAGAAGTTGTATTTGGGAGCTTGAACCATTATTTCTTCCCCTAAGAGTAGCTTATTTGTTGTTATTTCTTTTGCAAAAGACAGATTCTTTAGTTTTGCTTTCTCTCAGAAGCATCTTTATTAGTGATAGGACAACTAAATGGAATGTTTATGAAACCTAAAATGAGGATTGACCCGGAAATGACAACTTTCATCCCTGAAATATAAACTATTTCCATACATTTTATTGTCAAAATTAGTAACATTGAATTAACTTTTTTTACAGTAACGTTTTTTGGTTTGGTAGTTTTAGCCTACTTGGTCGAAGACCATTTGGGGCCATTTAGAGCAGCCACCATTAAATCTGAGTAAAACTGAATCGTTCTGAAATGCCTAGGGGAGCTGTGAAATGTCACTTGTGAAGTAATGAGAATATATTGTGAAATTGGCATAGAAAGATCTCCTTCTAACGTGAAATGTTAACTCAGTCGGGAGGGATGTTTTAAAAAATAAAAAAGCTGTTAGAAAGCCTACATTTATCATACCTGCTGCGGTCTAACATTTAAACAGCACAAATGTGTGAGGCTTATTGAAAACAACACTGAAGTCTCTAACAAAATAATTCAGCATTGAACTGAACACGATTCTATCTTAATAGTGAAAAAAATTATAGCGATCAACAAACTGTTTAGTGTTCAAAAATACTTATTTTACTATAGTAAACTACTACTGTTCTTCACTCTGATATTTCCTTTTAAGTTAAATAGAATCTGTTTTGTTAATTTGCATTGTTGGTTGATGGCCATATCATTCATCAGGATTTGGATTGCTTTTCTTCTGCAGGGATGAGTTTAAATGAAAGTCAGCAAATATTGGGAGCAAAATAAAATAAATGACTCACTTTAAATATGTAAATTGTCAGATATGCAAATCAAATCACAAGAACAAACATGGAAAAATAAAACCCAACCCTCATATCCCCAAAAAAAGAAGTGTCACTTTAAAATCTGATCTCTAACAACTAATAAAACCCCAATTTAGGTTGTAAATTTATTATAGGGTTGTGACATTGTAATTTTCTGGTTTTATTTGGAGTACTCAGGGTCACACCACGGAGCTGCCTCTGGCCGAGTGAAAGGAGAGATAATTATCCCTGCCAGCAGGCCTCAAGGGATGCACAAAAAGTCGTCAGAATCTAGTCGGCTAAAACCGCCAAAGGTCTCCGTCTATCCAGATGTTCCAATGTTTTCCCTTGGATTATGCAGGATCATGCATTTCCCAAAGCTGTGTACACAGTCTCGCATTGTATGTACAGCTTTATCAACAGGGTACCGCAAAAGTGCGGGGCTTCGTCCTGGAATGTTACGACAAGACAAAGAGGTTTCCTGGTCAGCCGGCGGTCGGCTTGACAAGACAAACTAGCACCATAAACTCAGCACCACTCCATTCATCTACGCCTCTTTTTTTTTGTGCCCAACTAACCTTGAAGCTGTCAGTGTCCCACAAAGGCCATTTGGAAAAAGCTGAATTGAGACGGCACTTAAAATGCTAATGACGAAACTTTTGTGCGCCCAAAAGTTTCTGATCGTTGACGTGGAGTGACCGGCCGACCATTTCCTGACAGGGAGGGAGCTTTAACTATTCTTGAGGCGGTGTGACATCACCCATATATTTGAATCACCTTCCGATGTGGTCGTGAAATAATCTGATTACAGTCTTGGAGCGGCATCTGGCGCGGTAACACAGAGGTGCCGTTGTAGTAAAACATAAATATCGGCATCTTTTGAACACGCTCCAAAAGACTGCACATCTGGATGGTGCAAGTGACGGCTAATAGATGGGATGCTTCTATAATGACGGGTTGAGAAAGGTGTGTGCATGCGCATCTTGAAAGGAAATGCATGTAGGCATGAGGTGCATGTCTGACCTGTTGAGCTGTCTTAACTGTGGAGGATTTCATTATTGTGGACAGAGGGAAGCGAGGACACTCCCCAGTACTGCAAAGGAATCATACAGGCTCTGTTTTAGATACATGACTTATGCTCTAATATATTGCACAGTGTAAATTTAACATAGATTTAGCTCTTTTGTTTTTCTTAAATGACATATATCTGCAAAATGAGGACATCTCAGTGCATTTGTGCTTTGTTTTCCTTCTCTAAGTCAATCTTAAGATGTTTTTTTAGCACATACAAAAAGATTATCGACCATTTTCAGTGTTTTGCTTTTTGGATGTTGCAATGCCTTAAAAGCCTTTGCAATTTTCAACACTACTTTGATGAAAGCTGAGCCCATCAGAGGGAGCCAGGTTCAAACGTGCGAGCACAGGCTTGCCAAAGAGACCCTCAAGACTTCCTATTCAGACTTTGTCAAAGTAAACATCTGGTCGGCTCGCAAATGACACTTCATTGTTTGGCTGAATTCAGACAAGGTGTACCTGTAGGGCTCTGTGCCTGGGCCTCATTTGTCTATTCTTTGTTAAACATACTTATTTTCATTTTTTTGCACATAGCTATAAAATTCCTGCTTTGAATTCAGCTGTTATCATATCCCATTTTAACCCTTTAAAGCCTGATCCAAGAATAATACATAACAGAAAATTCCTTTTTTGGTTTCAATCACTTATTGGGCCTTTTAACAAAATATGTCAAAAGAAAAAACAGAAATACATTTTTTATATCAATAATTTATTTCTATGCGATAAATCAAGATTATTTTTTGTGTAGTCTTCTGCCCCCTGTTATCAGGTATATCTAATTGAGTACAATAGGTTTTGAGCAAAGTTTTTACCATTAAATGATGCAAAAGGTGTCAGACGCAAAACATTTCAGAAACCGTATGAATCAAATATGATACATTTGGCATTATAGGGTGAATATAAAAAGAGTTGTTGAGGTTTTATTCTGTAATATTGAATCAATATGCACTTTAAATCTGGTATTTGACTTGGTATGTTATTTTGCATTATTACATTGTACTCCTTTACATTCATCCCTCATAACACTGTAAACATTTTGTATCTTTTTGTGTTTTTCAGATCATGGTTTGACTTCTATTTATTGTGTACTGTACATAATGTAATAGTATATGTTAAACAGTACAGTCCACTCACTGCTTTTTGGGGATGAATACATCCCCAGAAATATTTGCCTCGCTGTTGCCGGTATGACATGCATACTGGAATGTATATTTATCGCCATCCTGTTTCAGCTTGACTTGCTTCTCTGTTCTGATTCAGCTGGTTCTTAAACCTCAGACGGCGCACAGATGATCTGGGTGGGTGTTTATGGTCGTACAGCGGAGAGCGGAATCTCTTGTTTAACTAAACATTGCATATGTTGAAGCCATCAACAGAGCTAAGTGGGGACCCCATTGATCTAGGACACTCCCAGCACCGGGGAGGCTTTGAACTGAGCAATAGAGCTCACGCATTTGTCACCGGGTGGTAAAACAAAGCAATTCTTCAAAGCTGAAAAACACACATCGCAAACTGTACAAAAATACTAATTTCTGTGATTTTTGTCGAAGAACGAGACAATGTTGTTTTGGACCAAAGCATATGGGCTCTATAATAACACTTATGCTTATTCAACAAAATCAACCCATGACGGAATTGATGCGTACGCGTTTGGTGTTTTTCTTTTTATTTTCCCTAAGCACGTACAGTTATTATGCAGTGACCTCTCCCGAGTCACCCAGGGTGATGGAGGAGTGTGAGGAGATATGCTGGAGGCCCTCGAGCGCTGACATTTAGCAGATGTCACACCAGTCGAAAGAGTTTAGCTTTTATTTAGCATCCTCAGGAATGCCGCGCACAGACGTCCGACTGTTCCCCCGGTCAGTAGCGCCAGATAAGATTTAAAGTTCTTAGAGTCGGAGAATCTTTTCACACTGCTGGAATTGGGATAATGCAATGAGGTAGTAAAATAGTGCACAAGCTAAATCAGTCCTCGAGACGTAGGGCTGCATCGGTTCCACTGTGCCCTCATGTCTTGTCAGTGAGTTGAAGCTATGGCTAAGCCCAAATCACGGATTTTTTTGGCTAATTTGTTTTGGGATGATATTTAGACTTAAGAACGTAGTTCCGTGTAAAGCAGTTGCGTTATCTACATTTTTATATATGACATAATTTACAAAAGGTTGTAAGTTACAGTAGCAGTTCTTACATTACATTACAGTTCTGTTAGAGTCATTCATAGTATATTATTGTATGTACTGTCAAAATTCAGCCTCCCATTTCCCGGTCTAACATCACAGCCTGTTATGCTGCCCGTCCCCTCTAACCTTCACCACGTCTTTCCAAATCCTGCCCTGACATCTTCCTTCTCTTCCTTAGAGGACAACGGAGTTTCCCTTTTACAACTGATCGGGGACCCCCCTCCAGACGAGATCGCTCGCGTCTACGGACCGGACAACGCTCCCGGTTACGTCTTCGGCCCCGATGCCAACACGGGCCAGCTGGCCCGCGCTCACTTCCCCAGCCCCTTCCACCGAAACTTTGCCCTCGTCTTCCACCTGAAGCCCACCTCGGACCGGGGCGGCGTCGTCTTCTCCATCACGGACGCCGCCCAACGGATCATGTATGTGGGGGTCAAGCTGTCGGCCGTGGTGGGATCCAAGCAGGACGTGGTCTTGTACTACACGGAGCCCGACTCGCAGAACTCCTACGAGGCGGCCAGGTTCCGCGTGCCCGCCATGAGGGACACCTGGACCCGCTTCGCAGTCGCCGTGAGGGACGACAAGGTGATGCTCTATCTCAACTGCGATACGGACCCTCAAATGATGCGCATCGAGAGGTCCCCGGACGATATGGAGCTGGAGATGGGCGCCGGGGTCTTCGTGGGCCAAGCTGGAGGAGCCGACCCGGAGAAGTTCTTGGTATGTATACGGGCTTTATCTGCTCTCAGCCAAACATCATGTAATTAATTTTGGAAGTCCTCATTATGTCTAAAACCTTGATGGACTGAGAAAATCATGTGTTGTGTAGAAAGAGCTTCAATTGCTTACAGGCAGGCCGGACTTTGATCAAGACAGAACTCCCACTGTGTGAAATTTTGGCAAAGTGCAGTTAAATATTTTCATTTTCTATCTCCATAGTGATCATGTGAAACACTTTAGGCGAATGACTCTCATGTGATGCATTCGGACTCCAGGTCTTAAAATACGTGCGCGTGCCGTTATCACTGCGCCTACTTCTTTGGAGACCTGAAAATTCTAGCAGTAGCTTTGTAATTAACTTCAACTGCAGACCGGGTGAACTGTTGGACCTCTAACGGTTAAGGGCTGCAGTAGTTCACCCACAGCTAACAGAGAACATCAAACTTGGGATTTCAGTTTCTGTAGTAAGCAGATTATTTGTCTCTTATCAGGAAAATTAAGAAGTAAAATCAGCATTTTGTGTTGGTCCCAGTAGAAACCTCTTGAAATCTAAAGCTGTTGTTTCAATTAATGTACAGTAAAGTCTATAGACACCCCCCTTACCTCAATGGAATATTACTTTCTTGCTAATCTGGTCTTAAAAGTCAATTGTTTTTCAGGCTTTCCAAATGTTTCTTAAATTATTCCTTAGGACACTGGCCGCTTCTCTTTAAGGTCCTGAGATATGCATCTGGGTCTTTTGTTGATACATCCTCTTTTGGTACAAGCCTCATTAGAAAGGTTCTCCATAAATGTTGGGTTGTCCAGTGGCCTTATGACACAAGATCCAGACTGTCAATCATCACATTTTCGTTTAACGTTTCCTCATTTCAACCTCGAAATATTTCCCATTCTTACAGCATTATGAAACAGAAATGTGGATGGCAATAGACCTTTGCTCTTTATAACCAAGAAAGAAGAGATCTATCAGTTTCCTCTTAGTGGAGTTTTTTTTTCAAACTGGAGTCTTGCTATTGTTGTAGATTTGTGTTTTACGAGAAAAACAGGAAATAAACAATTGTCAGCAAAAGATTTTGTTCCTAGTGTTAGCAAGTTTATATTTTATTCTTGGAATTGTTATGAAGCATTGAGAGTATAGAACACATTCACTCTCACCAAACATGGCATCAGAATGTTGGGCCAAGACAGATAAACCATGACCACCTAATAGGCTGGCTCACACTAGAGCTCCACTTTCTTTGCTTTCACCAAAACAGACCACTATTATGTGATTGGAACCGTGAAACTTTTTCTCCTAATTCAACTAATCACATGCAGATGTTTTTATCCGAAAAGAGCCGTTCTCAAAGGCGTAATGATGTGAATGTTGGGGGATAATTTAAACCTAAGTTAATTTTAAATTATCACTTTTCAAATCACACGAGAACTTAAAGTTTTTGTTAACTTTTGTAATCTTGTTTTTGTCAAGCTGATACATCATCCTCTTTGCCTCTCAGCCGTGGCATTAATTACAGTGCTTGAATAAAACTGTTTATTTTGGAGTGATTTTGGTGGGACAATATACAAGAGAATATTTTTGTGTGTCTTACAAAGAGAGAGAGCAACCAAACCTTTCCAAGTCTTAGTTTCATAGTTAAGGACTTGTTTGTTGATCCGGCAGTTACCTTAAACTCCCATGGTCCTATGAATTGAATTTTCCTTATTAAATAAAGACCTGGCCAGCTTCTTTTAAGCAATTAAGTTTTTCGTAATATGTATTCATAAAAATGGACATTCCGTTCCAAAACCACGGCATGCCACGGTGAAAGTTCAGACCCTCAAATGAAAAGAATCCAAGATTTATCATGAGGATCTAAAACACTTTGATAAAAGAAAAGACTTTGGTCTCCTCGACACTGGACAAAAACAGCCCGTGCAACTTGAATTCAGCCATTAAAAGTCTGCACATAGACAGGGTTAAAAATGTCACGGAGTTATTTATCTTCAAAGTCCTCTTAAAAACTCCATTAAACTTTTTGCTCGGGACATAAATGTAGGCTCGACTTCAAATAAGGCCCCAACAGAGACCACCTCCACATTCAGAGCTAATGGCCCTTTGACAGGCAGGAAGAGACCAGTCGTGCTATCTGTAGGAGGATCCTGTGTGGGAGCATGTAACAGATTTAAGTGTTTGAGGCAGAGATAGTGACACTTCGCAAGATCTAAAACAAGAGACATCAATAGGCCCACTGATTAAACAGAGAGGGGGGGATTTCCTGGGAATACCAGAAAAAACTCATAACAGCAAGTTCAGAGACAAACAACCGCATTTATACGTTGGCGTTATTAACACATCCTGGGAGTGAGAACAAGTGCCGTTCAGACATGATCATTTGAGAGGTGGAACATTAAAAAAAAACCTCCTGATGCCATGTTTCCCAACAGGGCGTGATCGCTGAGCTGAGGGTGGTGGGAGACCCCGGCGCAGCTGAGAGGCAATGCGAGGAGGATGAAGATGACTCGGATATGGTGAGTAATATTTGGTGTTACACCAAAATTCAATTTGGAAAGGACAGAAATATAACCGTGTCTGAAATTAGACCCGTTGTTTTAAAAACCAGTGACACGAGAGCAAAAGGGTCAATTATAAAACTGCTGCTATACCCAGATGGAAGCTTTTGATGCTTCAAGTAACGAATAGCATACAGTGCCTGAAAGGAAGTTTGTCTTTGCCTGTGTCGCCTAGTGCTTGCTCATGGTGGGAATTGTTGGGTTTCTGTAATTAACTTCAGAGTAGGGTCTGACCTGCTCTGTTTGGAAAGCGCTGTGAGACAACTGTTGTTGTGATGTAGCCCTATATAAATACAATTGAATTTAATTGAATTGAATTGAATAACTGGTTTATGTTAGTTTGTTATATGAGATCATGGAAATCCTCGTTTCACTTAGATCACATCAGTGAAGTTTGCTAACGCAGCCTGTAATTCGTTGAGCTCTATGGTTTGTTTCCACATTCCAACTCACACTATATTTGTCTTTTTATTTATTTTTTTGGCTCAGAGAAAAAAAATCATGAAAACAAAAATGAACATACAATAAACATGATGGTCAGTTCAGAAAGCTCAAAATGATTTGTCCTTAACAATATCCATACTTCTTCTCAGTTAATGAAGGAAGGCACTACTAATCAGAGATGATTGAGACAAGTCTGTTTGGCACCTGCTGCAAACGCCGTGTTAAGACGCAGCCTTAAAGAGTAACGACAATGTGGACGTAGCACTGAAATTCATGCAGAGTCAGCTTGGGGCTTAATTTAACCGTCAGAATGTTACACTTTCTCAAAAACCTGCAATGCAATGAAAAGCCGACCTGCAAAGCTGTAGAAAGACAAAGTGGAAGGTTTTGACAAAGGACGAAGTAATTTGTTCTTTTCAGAATTAGAATCAGAATCAGAAATACTTTAATAATCCCAGAGGGAAATTATTTTTGTTAGTAGCTCCATAAATAAAACAGCGGTATTTACATATATACATGTATATATTTTTCATGGTCACTGACTGATCTTGACGATCTACAGTTTGTGTTTGTATGCACAAGTATATTTTTGTGTTATTTGTCAATGCATGCACACCTTTAAATATGTCACATCATCACTTGATAAGAATGGAGGATATTTTGCCCATGAGAAGACTTAGACTTAGACTTAGACTTCCTTTATTGTCATTGCACAAAAAACACAAGGTGAATCTTGACAACGAAATCTTGATTACTTGGCTACCAGTGTAACAGAGCTAAGACCTTATTCCTACACAATAAATATGTTTTTCTATAACTAAGCGCTAAGAGCTAGCTATATACACAAATGAATTGTGCCTAAATGATAGGCTGGTACGGCCAGTTTATCAATTTCCAACTACATATTGATACCGTCTTGTTATTATTGTGAAGTTTTTCATTCACTTTTCACTCAATGAGTCATACTCATGCTCAGTTTGCATTATAATGAATGTCTGGAAACTGAAACAGTAAACTAATAGACGGGTAAGCTAATGAAACAGATCTGTTTCCAGGTTTAAAACAGATAGAGTAAATGAATGATTGGACATGCAACTCCTATAATACAGTTCTCAACTGACACAATCAATGTTGTTTTCCTGGGTCTATAAGTTCACTTAGCAGAAAATAGTAAATCTGTAACTGAAAAGAGTCAGAAAGCCATTTTTTTCTTTTTTTACTGCTGACCCTGACCACCCACATATAAACACAGGTGCCTGACTGTGGCCCACCATCAGACCTTAACTGTTATTTAGTGAAACATTCACAGCTGCTCGGCTCGCTCGGACCACCAAAACCAAGCCCCGACCGACAGAGTATGAGGCCGCTTGTTGTTGTCTAACATTTTTACACGTTTTTCAGGAGTACATCACAGGTTTCTCGTTTCAGGAGGTGCCTTTTATCTCAAATGATAACCTAACAGCTGTTATCCAGTTTAACTCTAATGATACAGCGCTAGTGGACCCAAACGACATGAATTTGGAAGGAATTTACTGTGTGGGATCAAACATGTAAGCAATGCTGACAATTACATAGAAACAGATAAAAGATTCAAGATGTAAACGGTATATTTCACTAACAACTTTGGCAGGTAGATGGCATATGAGTAGATAAGCAGTAAGAAAGATTATGAAGATTTCCCACTAACATTTCTGAATGATTTTATGGCTTATGTGGATGTAATGGTAACATTTTTGAAGGATTCTAGGAGGAGTTTCTTTCAGGTTTTTGAAATTTTCACATGAAAATTAAATCAAAAGTCAACTTCTGGGTGCTGTACACAAAATAAATAATCATGTGTTTGATTTCTGCAGGCTTCGGGAGAAGGAAGTGGCTTCAGAGAAACCAGGCCTGCAAAACCCAACACAGAAATACACAGATCCACGGTATGGGAGAACATCTGTTTGTTCCTGTTCTTTTTTTTTTTTAAAACAACCGTTTTTGCAGGTTTATCTCTGTCCTGAGCAATTCTCTTAATCATGGTTTATAGATGCTCTTGTTCACTTTGTCATAAGTTGAAAAAAAATGAAAAAACACCTACTTGCTGAATGAAAATTTAAAACAAATCCTCAATTCATGGGGGTGTCCCGGTTCTCCATCATTAACAGAAGAATGCCCTGTGTGAGATGTTCTGCTGATGTCTCACGTTACCTTTTTTTTTTTCTTTTTCATTCCTCGCAGAAGATTAAAAACTGCTGAGTTGAGGTCTGGAAATTGAGCTACATCTGTCTTACACATTTGAGACTTTTTATGTTAAGGTCTTCCTCCTGGTGGACTGGAAAGGGGGG
>CAJRST010001113.1:16739494-16768037 GCA_907169785.1 Menidia menidia
TCGTTAATCATTTATGGAGGGCTTTCATGAGGATATTAATGATGGCGTCCTTTGTTGTTGTTGTTTTCCAGGGGCCTTTGGGGCTAGAGGAGAGAAAGGCGACAGAGGAGACAAAGGAGAGAAAGGAGATAGGGGCCTCGCCGGGCCAAAGGGGGAAGCTGGCTCAGGCTCCAGCTCGGGGGGTGGAGTCCGTGTAGCCAAGGTTCGGTCGTATAATTGGAATGTACCCGTGTTGTTTTTTTTCGGTCTAAATGTCCCCCCCCTGAAGGTTGTAATAATGGGAACTGTGATATTAGACCTGCAAGAATGAAACAGTCAAAGCAACTCTAGAGGGAGAGCAAAGCCCAAAATATAAGGGTTAGGGTTAGGGTTATAGTATTTAGTACAGTATATCTAAACATTTGCATTATATACTTACTATCAGATGGGCAGCTGTGTGTGTCATTGCATGCATATATTGGGGCTAGACAATAAAATCATGGCAAAATGTAGAGATTCTCCTCAAATGAGGATGATCTTCTTAGTTTAGCTTTGATTTGGTTTTACTCTCAAAGAAAAACACAAATGTAACACACATGACAGGTTGAGTTCAGCTTAAAGTATACACTTTCAATATTATTATGTTGAATATTATGACTTACAATTACATTTCTAACCCAGCATTTGGGTCTGATTTGTGTAATTTAGCATATTTGATTTCCACTGACAACCCTCTAGGTGGTCTTTCAGCAAATGACTAATGGAACCACTTACGTCATTGCTCTTTTTGTCATTTTCAGGGGGAACCAGGTGAAAAGGGATCAAAGGTAAGTTACATGTAATCAATTTGTATAGTTTCGGATAGTGTATTTGATTTCTGTTGGCATGTTTCATCAGATATGTCCTATTCACATGTAATTTCAAGGCATAAGAGTGTTACAGAATGTAAACAACAAACTTTGCTACTGCTCTTTCATACAATTGTTCCACTGTAAAGATAGAGTTCTACATTAAAATCCAAGGTAATTGCCAATACGACCATTTAGAGACAGCAGTGTGAATAAAAGCTTCAAAATGTGAAGCTGATCACATCTTTCGGAACCAAGTTTTATCAAGCTAACTTTGAAAATTGATGAAGGTGCTCCATGATGACTGGAGAACATCACCCGAAATGCATAAAAACATGTTTAAAGCAGCTTGAGAGCGCACGTGAGCAGGGCAAACAAGTAGAAGATCTTGCAGAAGCAATTTTGAATTGAAAGAAGTCTATTTGTTAAGTTTTAATAGTAGAAGTTAATCTTCAACTTGGTCATATATATCTTTTTCTTAAATTATCTGGTTTGGCACACCACAAGATTTCTGATCATTGACCATTTGATAATGACTTTTGGATCAATTGGAAAACCTAAATAAAATGAAAAATTAAATGTCTAAGCATTTACGCTTTAGTTTCTGTTTTATCTGATCCTGTCCTTCCAGAGTGCTATGTAGAGCTTGAGGAAATCCGTAAAATCCTTGGTTTTCTGCACCACATTCTGCTTGTTATAGGTCTCCTTTTGGCTCCAACTGTGCATTAAAAGTCCATCTTGAGAACATCGGAGCCAACAAACTGTCAACAATGACGACTCTTTATCGTTGTCCAAGCAGCACAACACTTGAAAGATTCTGATTGGAAGGCTTTTTAAAAAATTTTTAGCAACCTTTCACATTTTTTCTACAGAATGAAACAACTCCCCTCAAAACATTTGTCATATGACACAGTCCCTTTCTAAAAGAGAGATTATATTTATTGGTAATATTGATTCAGTGATTGGTTATCTATCAATAATATTGAAATGTACTGCTCAGAGGGATGATGCCAGTGTGTCTCAGGTTTAAAAGGCTTTTTGTTTTTCTTCCTGTCTCATCATGACCTCATCAGGGAAGTGCAGGCTTTGGATATCAAGGAACAAAGGGGGAACCTGGAGTTCCTGGACCTCCTGGGCCCCCTGGCCCTCCAGGTCCTTCAACTGAGTACTCAGTTGAAGGTGACGGATCCGTTGTTTCAAGAGTCCCTGGACCCCGAGGACCACCTGGGCAACCTGGCCCTAAGGGAGCACCCGGAGATGATGGCGAGCCAGTGTGTAGATTTTCCCTTTTGAAATATTGTTTTCTTAAAAAAAGAAGAGCATTCATCGTTTATTTGCTGTATTTTCACAGGGTGATCCTGGTGAAGATGGAAAAACTGTGAGTTCCTTTCTATTTAAGTTCATTACCAATTATATCTAAATAATATCAGAAACCTCTCCAACAACATGTTGTTGAGGTGAACACATGTTGCTTAGCTTTTAGCAACGATGCTGCATTTTCTACTGTCCTAACTTTTTTTTTTCTACGCAGGGTCCTCAAGGACCACCAGGCTTCCCAGGAACTCCAGGAGACCCTGGATCCAAAGGAGATAAGGTTAGACACATGTCGGGAGTTTAATTTTTTATGGGATAACTTTGCAGTAGAGATAGCCCGTCGTAATAAAACATGTTCCTTAGGGAGACAAAGGAGAAGGTCAGCCCGGGCCCAGGGGACCCCCAGGACCTCCGGGACCACCAGGATCAGGTTTCAGATCTGTGAGTTCACCATCATCGCAACCACAAGCTACCTAATGTTGAGATATAATTCATTACAGCAAAATACTACAACTGCTTTTAAATTCTGTGTTTCAGACCTTTATGGACATGGAGGCCTCTGGATTCCCTGATATTGAATCAATTCGAGTAAGACAACCTAAAATCCTCAGTCATCTGTCACACATTTAGTAACGCAAGCAGCATCTTTGTTTCCATCATATGTGTGAAAGTTTGTTCTGAAGAAGCTGAAGATCAATTGTCTTTGATATAGGGACTTCCAGGGCTACCAGGTCCTCCGGGCCCCCCCGGACCTCCTGGTCCTTCCACAGCCGGCACAGCACTCAGCTCTGGAGCATTCGGACCTGCAGGCAAGGATGGGGCAAATGGTCAACCTGTAAGTGCCAATGCTTTAGTATCTGAGCATCTCTAACCGGTAGTTACACTAAACCTTCAAAATGCCTTAATAATAATAAGATACTAATATCTAACTAAATCAAAAACCAACAAGCAAATCTCTTGAACTTTAGGGCTTGCCTGGTTTACCTGGTAACGATGGTCTCCAAGGACTTCCTGGACCCAAGGGAGAAAAGGTATAGTTGTGTAAAAATGATTGTTAAAAATGATTGTTTAAAGATTAACCAAATGTCATTTTCAACACAAATTCGAAACTTAAACCACAAAGAGTCTGACTTTCAAGATAAAAAACCTGATACCTGTTGCCTGAGCATTGCCTGACACAAAATGTCAAAACCAAACCAGCACACAGTTAATGAGCTTCCTTTTTAACTGGGATGGAGAGATTTGGAATTGTTCTGGATCACTTTAAAGAAAGTTCATTTTGACTAACTGAAACTACAGTCACATCGCAGCGGTTATTGTTTGTTGTTCTTCCATGTGCATTCATGAAGTGCAAGAAAGACCATGAAAATTAAATGAAAGTGACAATGACGATGAAAAAATTTAAATAAAAATGTAATAAGTTTAGAAATAAGCTTTTGGGCTGGAGGTGGGTTGCACTGCAGTTTGCCCAGTATAACAGGTGGGCTATAACATTTTTATGTTTATGCATTTAGCAGACGCTTTTATCCAAAGCGACTGACAAATTAATTTTACAGTTAGCATCAACATGACAATAAGTTCTCTAGAGGAAAATCCCTAGTCAGAATCGGTGGTGGCAGCAAGAGAGAGAGAAGGAAGTGCAGAAAGAGTAGTAGATGGGTACAGTATGGGTAAGAGTCCGGATAAGAGATACTCTTTGAAGAGGTGTGTCTTTAAGAGTTTCCTAAAGATAAAAAGGGACTCTGCTGTTCTTGTAGCGCTTGGTAGGTCATTCCACCATCTTGGAACAACACATGAAAACAGTCTGGATTGTCTTAACGTGATGTAAGCACTGCTAGACAACAATCCGTTGATGACCGAAGTGACTGAGTTGTGATATAAGCCTTTGCAAGAGGGTTCAAGTAGACGGGAGGGTACCCTTAAGCACTTTGTAGGCTAGCATCAGGGACATAACTTAGGACAGATTCTGTGTGGCATGGAAAAAGCTTCAAATGTGAGTCAAAGTAGTATTGATTTAAGGTACATAGTGATGAGATTAACACAAAGAATTGTTTCAATTGTGTTCTGATTTTAAAAATAAAAGTCTGTCATTTCTTTTTTTGCTTTCATCAGGGTGATTCAGGCGCGCTTGGTCTCCCAGGAGCCATCGGACAAAAGGTAAAATTTCGGTTTTTGTTTTGCTCCATTCTAAATTGAAGACGCTAACCCAGAGCAGAATGCAGAATGACTTTTAGCTCGTCTTTTGGAGACAGCAGTTTATCTGATCATATTCTGAGAGGTTAAAAAGATGGTTTACCATACAAGTTCCCACCCCAAAAGAGTACGCTTGCTTTCTTGTTGCAAGAACAATGTAATGATTAATCAAAAAGAAGCACGTGTCCTCCATCCACATTTCTTAAGCTTTCCCTGTACTTGTCATTTCTCCAGCCAAGTTTCTACTTTTCTTTTCTCACCAATCTGCTGCCTCGCTATATATCCTCCTCTCCTAAGCCTTCCCATCCGCAGGTAACCAGGCTCCAGTGTGTCATCCTTCTAAGAGGATTTGTGTCTTCTAACTATATGCAAATGTGTTTCAAATATTGTCAACCAAAGACGTAACTCACAGTCTAATCTGAGTGCTGCCCATGGTTTTCCGTTAGTCTTTGGTGATCTCTGACTTTGCTCCCACAGAAAAAGCATGAGTGTGTGTGTGTGTGCACAGGAGGTTTTTTTTTATTAAACATTTTATTAAAACCCGATTGACCTGTACTCATTGTGTAAACTAATGCTGGGAAGTGGTAGTTAGGAGCAAAATACAGAGCTTTCCTCTGAAAATAGAACATACAGAAACATTTTGGATTTTTGTTTTTCTACAGGGAACTCAAGGAGAACCTGGTTTACCAGGACCACCAGGAGAGACTGGGCTGGCTGGATTGCCGGGACCAATGGGACCAGTTGGGCGCCCTGGACCTCCAGGACCTCCAGGCCCAGGCTACCGTGTTGGATTTGTGGGTTTACTGTTACACTTTGAACACTTACAAACATTTATCAGAATTTCTCATTAGAGAAATACCTGCTGCAAGAACTGAAGTTTCTTTAAAGTTTTGATGGAGGGAGAAAAACATCTAGAAAAGACACTAGAGAGTTTAAAAATGAGATCACACCCAATAATATTAGTTTGGCTTTTGGCAAACATGTGAAATTCCTTCTGTCTGATGTCATAGTTTCACCTGCGATAATGGTCAAGTATGTCTTCGGGCTGGGCCAAACCAGTCCCTACCTGTTGTCCACTTGATTTATTGTTCTAGGGGTCACAACCTGCTTTATTTTATCATAAAACTTTTACTTCTCGTGTCTTACTAGGTGTTTTCATGATCCACTGTGCATTTTGTTTTCACAATACATATCGATGAGTTAAATGCAGAAAAGTTCAATCATTTTGGGATATTTACAGAAAGATTCAGACATTCAGAAATGCTTGACAGTTTGTTGTGAATTTCTTTTTTTTTTCTCAGGATGACATGGAGGGGTCAACTGGGGGTCTTCCAGGTATCAGAGGACCAGAAGGAGTACAGGTACCCACTCTCTTACTGGCAAGGGGTCCAATTAAACCTGAAATATATATCTTAAGAACTCAAAAGTTACTTCTATCAATCAAGCCAAGGATTATTAAAATAATTTGGGTAATGGTTCTATCATACAGACTGCAATAGGTGCTATTGTTACTTTTAAAAACATTTATTTTTTGTGTACATTTTCCATATGTTTGTGAGTATTTTACTATAACTGCTCACGTGTGCTTTCAGGGTCCCCCTGGCTTACCTGGACACCCTGTAAGTATATATATATATTTCCCAAACCCATCCATGCCCCACCTTCACAAACTTTTATTCCGGAATTGAGAGTAAAATAAGAAAATAAGCAACATGTAGGATTTAATGACATATTGCAGTTAAACTGGAACATATCTCGTCTTCCCAGTGTGTATTATTGCGGATGTGAGCGAGGAGCATGTAGATTGTTTGGTTCCCAATAAACTTCATAGGGAGTATGGCTGACAGATGCTGAAATTGTGTCCACGACAAAACTTGCGTTTTTCTGTTTATTTAAAATCCACTTCTTACTTTTTTCAGTTTCCTCACAAGTTCTAAAACAGTCCCAACATGGTCAAAAAAACTTGTGCTCCTGTAGCTCTCATGCCTTTCAAAATAAAACTTACTAAACTTTTATGCAAGTAACAAAATAAAATACAGACGTCTCACATAATAATAAATAATTAACCAAATTGCCTTTAATTAAACCTGCTATTAAATCAGCAGCCATATATTTCTAATGAAATTAGAAAGTTACCTCAAGTTAGACTCCCAGATTTTCTTTTAACCGTTCCCTTTGGGGGGATCAAAGGTCAGACAAAGATCAGACTTCTGAATATGGTGTAATTTGAATGTCTCTGTTTAGGGTAAACCTGGCCTACCTGGCTTGCCGGGTCCAAAGGGAAGCGAAGGATCCTCAGGAAAAGATGGTCAACCAGGCCTGGATGGCTTCACTGGACCTCCGGTAACAAAACAAACTATTCTGAATTAGGATTTAAGCGATAGATAACTACCAGGTGTTACAGTCAGACGTTTGAGACATATTATTAAGCCGACATGTTGGAGGTAATTATTGATGTTAAAAGATACCAGTATGCTGAACGTTCATCTTAGTTAAAGTATTTTCATCTCACTTCATTCTTACAGGGGCTAAAAGGTGTCAAGGGTGACAGAGGAGACAGGGTGAGCACCATTTTGTATTGTGAATTCATTTGTATCACATGATCAAGGTAATATTTTAGTATAGTGTAACAGACTGATCCAGCCCCAGGTTGTTAAATCTGACTTCACATTCCCTTGTTGTAAGCAATTGTCACCGTTCTGTCGTAGTAATGTGTTGGTTTGGCTTCGTTACAATGCCTATTTAATGAGACATATGTTTTTTACTGTGTTAGGGTGAACCAGGTCGAGATGGAACTGGACTCCCAGGCCCACCGGGTCCACCAGGAGAACCAGGGCAAATCATCTATCGGAATTCTAATGATGTGAGTGACAAACATATTGTTTGTGTTTCTATCAGATTTTTACTTTAGCTAATGATGTCATGATAATAATGTCTGTTGCTCTAACTCTACAGTTTGATGCTGTTTCTGGTAGAGCCGGCCCTCAGGTAGGTCACTCATTTTACTCAGTAAAGCTTCCAAAATAATACAAAACATGTCTGCAACTTTTCACATTACAATTAGATGGTAATGCTGACATTTCATTCTGATGGGTGGCATTTTAGAAGTGGCACCCGACATAATTTCTCAGCATTGTCCCGTTTTCACATGTAGCCACTTCTGACAGAACCTTTTTTTTGGTTTATACAAAGCTGGAACTCTAATTTTAAAGCCACATTTGTGTTTTCCATTATAGGGTGGGGCAGGTCTACCGGGTAGAGCTGGATTTCCTGTGAGTATCCTTTTCCCTAATTGCTAGATTTATAATACCTTTTCTTATCATAATCTCTATAGCTTAACACTTCCGTGTTAAATTTCAACCCTCATAAGGGTCAAAGATGAGATCAGGTGCAGTTCTCATGTTCTGAAATCTTAAACACTCTGAGTTCCCTCAGACCATTCATTCCAAAATTCCTTCAAAGACAACATGCACTATTTGTCTGCGGCTGTTTCATTGACTATATTAACCCTTTGTCTAGGTCTATTCGTCATATTTGACAAGAATGGTGTGAAGTGCTATCAGAGATATGCCTCAGAATTGAGTTTTAATAATGAAAGCTGACTTTTTTTAAAAACTTGATTGCATTCTGTGGATTCGGAAAACTTAAATGACCAGCAGTTCCACAACATTGCAGTTCATCCTAATATCAAAACAAAGGTCACTTTTCAACAATTGATCATCTTTTCGGTATAAACAGAGATTCATTTTCTTGTTAGTTCTGGTAGCTCTAGTT
This sequence comes from Menidia menidia, assembly GCA_907169785.1. Classification (NCBI taxonomy): domain Eukaryota; kingdom Metazoa; phylum Chordata; class Actinopteri; order Atheriniformes; family Atherinopsidae; genus Menidia; species Menidia menidia. The sequence continues at coordinate 16,747,603 of CAJRST010001113.1, forward strand.
TCTAATCGGATCAAGTGTTTCCTCTTTCCAGTTGACGTATTTTTTTTCTACATTTATTTATTTATTTATTTAATCAGGACAGTGCACATTAATGAACAATCTCAGATTTACAGATTGTAAATGAGCCAGATTATAGCATAGTTGCTAGTTTACATCTGTCGTCCTGAGGCAGGAAGATCAAACAACACAAAATCACAAAATACAAAATCAGTCCAAACACACGTTCAGACAATGACATTACAAAATTAAAATTAATTATATTCAATTCAATTTCATTTATATAGTGCCACATCACAACAACAGTTGTCTCACAGCGCTTTCCGAACAGAGCAGGTCAGACCCTACTCTGAAGTTAATTACAGAAACCCAACAATTCCCACCATGAGCAAGCACTTGGCGACACAGGCAAGGAAAAACTTCCTTTTAACAGGCAGAAACCTCGGGCATAACATGTTTTACTGTGTATCTAACAGGGTCCTATTGGTCCAAAGGGTGACCGAGGTGACCCTGGTCCACCGGGTTATGCAGAGAAGGTACATATTAATTATTTTTTACAACTCCCAATAAGGCTGTTAATTATCATGATGACATCATCTGTTTTCACGTCTCCGGCTGTGTGTCCAGGGTGAGAAAGGTGAACCGGGTTTGATAGTTGGACCCGACGGAAACCCTCTGTATCTGGGAGGCCTAACTGGTCCAAAGGTCTGTCTTTTTTATCCCTTCAAGTCCCGCCTTTTGTTTTCTGCTGCATTTGTACTGGATGCTGATCATATGGTTCATCTCTGTAGGGAGACCAAGGATATCCAGGACCTGTTGGACCACCTGTAAGTCTTGTTTTTCCAAGATCATTATGCAAATACACTGAAAATAAAATAAAAAAAACACTTCTGAAGTTCCATTGTTCATTTCATTTTGATGTTTTGCAGGGTCCATATGGACCTGCCGGAATAAAGGGTGAAATTGGAATGCCTGGAAGACCTGTAAGTGTCCATTTGGTGGTGTTTTTTTGTTTTTTTGCCTTTTATGCTTGTCTATTCTGACTCCTATATGAATTGTCTGTCTTACAATACATATTTTGCTCATCGACTCATGCTGATTTGTTGGGCTGTGTATTTCAAAGTACAGATAAAAACAAATAAGTATTTTTTTTTCTCTTCAGGGTCGCCCTGGTGTAAATGGTTACAAGGGGGAGAAAGGAGAGGCAGGAGGTGGCTCAGGCTATTCCGTAAGTATTAAAATAATTGACAATACCTAATGGAGGCAGTCTTTTTGATGGTAGATCGCGGTAAAGACACTTAAAGTTTACCTCTCTACTCTGTGACAACAAATCATTTCACAGTATACAGTATATCCTGCCCTTCAAAAAATTAATATTTATCTATTACCATGAGCATTAAAAATATGCAAATCTGTCATAATTACTTTGTTAATTTGGTCTAACCTTAATTTTATATTGGGATTCTGATTTTAAAGCACTTTAAAAATAAAGTTGGTTTGGCTGGGGTAGCGTTGTTGTGTTCCCAGTACTTTTTTGCCTGTTTGGTCACATTTTTGTTTCGGAAATTGATGATTATTTTTGGGGAATTTTGCGGATTGCATTTAATTAGAAGGTGAAATTACAATAGGTTTTGGGTTGCGACAGAAAACACAACACTTTCTGATACTGATTTGAAATCCACCAATAACTACTTCTTTATTATTGTGACAGCGGCTCATATTGAATGAGATTATTATCCTTCACAAAGCTGACCTGCAAAGACCCCTTTAAAACCAAGGCTAATAATAGTTTGAGAGTTTAGAAAGGAATTCGGAGTAATCTAATTACAGACTCCGTCATGCCGGTGATATTACCGTGCACATGTCCACTAACAGGAAAATACTGAACATAACTGTTGATTATGGTAGGTCTTCAGGGAGATAGTCAATACTCCAACAATATTGAAGCCAAACACATAAGGCTCTTTTATTATTAAGACTGATGAAATCAAAATAAATCTTCTTTGTGTGTAACAAAAACAACTCTTATTGAAATGCTTAATTTTCCTTTAAGAGCCCCATGCTATTTATGACACATGGTGGAAGGGGTTTCATGGCTTTTACGGTTTTTGCTGAATTTAAACCGGAGTTATTTGATAAAACCTATTAATTTAATTGCAATATACTTATTTATTCAGGAGGAAATTATAAGGAAACGGGCCGTGCTGAGAAAAGGCTGATAAGCACGTGTCTCATTTTATCAAAATATTGTTAAAGTATAACGAGGTGAATGTTTTGGCATGGCAAAATTAAAGACCATATTGTCATAAAGATGCTGTGGAAGGACCTGGAGGATGTGTTCATATGAGGAAATAACCCAGAGCTTAAAGTGTTCTGTAAGGAGTGGTTGGCTAGCGTGGAGCTTTGCAATCATTTTGTCAAAAAGCACATCAAACAACATACCAAATAATAAACAGTGAAAAAAAAAGTAACACGTGTGACAATTTTGTCTCTTCATTTTCAAATAATTCTGAATACCTCAGAAATGTACACATACCATAATTGGAAAACATGTATTCCAAAGTCAATTGTTTCCTCACAGAGTGCAACTTTATCCACTGTACTGTCATTTTAAAAGCGTTCTTGCCACTTCAATATTCAGTTTTACTGCATCTTAACACTGTATTTTCATTAGGTGGTCCCTGGCCCACCAGGACCACCTGGGCCACCTGGACCTCCTGGGCCTGGCAGCACTTTAGACCGCTTCAATGTGAGTATACAAGAGTCAAATTTCCTATTCTGAGCCAAATTGTTAAAATAAATGATAACATTTTAATTTAATGTATTTGATCTACATTGGCCTAAATATGTTCTTCTTGTTTTTATCTGTTACCTAGCGCTATGATGACGCTTCAAGAAATTATCCAGGTATGATGCACAAACATCCAGAGTTTATCGTCATAGTGCCCAAACAGAAATACAGCATGAAGGAAATCAGTTTGTTTTTAAAAGTCAATGTGATAAAGCAAAAGAACAAAAAGGGCTGCAGATGTCTAGAAATTCCAACCTGAAAATCTCCATCTAAAGCTTGTACCAGAAAATGGGTTCAAAATAAAGGCATCCACAGTGTCTTTAGGTGGTCAGACTAAACAGACCATCATGAACACGCACTGACAATAGATATGTTGTAGAATGGAGATAAAAATGCTGTTGAATTATGCATGTCCAGTTAATTTGAATTTTTAATTTGAGTTTTTTTCAGTTTCTATCAAATCAATCTAAGATAAAATAAACATGCAATTTGAAACTATGGGGAACAATCTAATTTGTTCTCTTTGCACCTCATAGGCCAAAAGAGCTCACATGAGAATGACTTATAATTGGGCTTTTCTTTCCAAATATGAATTCATTTTCAATAATCCAGGATGTAAAATCTTGAGCTAAGGGAGTTAGTAATCATTGATTTAACATATGCCGATGGCTTACTGTCTCCCAAAACGTAACATGGTAACCAGTTTTATGAAAATCCAGAACTGAACCTGAACATGCACGTTTAACATGCACTATGATATTGTCATGTGTTTTTTGCTACAGTGATCAAAGGGGAAAAAGGAGATCATGGTGATCCTGGACTTCCAGGGATTCCGGGTAAGCATGCACACATTACCGTTTGAAGGGTTTTATATGCTGTCCATTGGGCTGGATTAGTTTGTTTGATTAATTATTTTTCATCCTCTTTTTTAGGACAAAGCTTCAATATTGATATTTCAACATTCAAGGTGAACTAGCTCGTCACTTTCCCACTGGTTGGGTTTCCGACTATTCGTCTAATCATTAAATATTTTCCATAAAATGGCCTAAAGGGAGACCGTGGAGACACAGGTGTCAAGGGAGATAAGGGGGAGCCTGGTGGTGGATATTATGACCCTCGTTTTGGCGGACTTCAGGGTCCACAGGGACCACCCGGCATCCCTGGATTACCTGTGAGTTTTGACAGCAATAAATTGCTTAACATTCAAAGATCCACTTGTTAAGGCGACACTGCTCTGTCATCAATTCCTATTTTCTTGTTAGGGTCCAAAAGGAGACTCTATAATGGGCCCTCCTGGACCCCAAGGACCTCCTGGGGAACCAGGGGTTGGTTACGATGGACGTCCAGGTCCTCCAGGACAGCCTGGACCTCCAGGACCACCAGGGTCATTTCCTGGCGTATACAGACCCAATTACCGTAAGTCTCATGTCTCTTTTTATCTGTGCCTAAAAATTCAGAAGTGGTTTCCTTTACACTATTTTACAATACCTATGGGAATTTTGATATTAAATTATTCTCTAAAAGGATCTGTAAAATCAAATAGAGACATAAAACCAGTTGTTTGGTGTCATTTTCCATACTATGTAACACACAGGGTTTAGTAAATTGGCGGTGATTCTCTCCTTCAGTTCCGTTTCTTTCACAGTGACTGAGAATAGTCTCTTAATACTAAAGTGTGTACTGATGTGACAGCATTTCTGAAATTCTGTACCTTTTAATAATCAGTATGGCGTGCAGTATTTTTGTCAATCAGTCAGACAAACAGTAAAATGTACAAAATTAGCACAAACAAACACCTAAAAGTGGACCAATTTACAACCCCAGGTCAAAATAAAGTTGTCTCAAATGGAAATTAAGATCAGAATGCAATGGATTATACTGATGTTGCTCAAAGAATGTACTTTTACACCCAGAAGTATTATAATATTTTTAAGGAGATCACATTTTGGAGATGAACAGAGGTTCCACAAACAGAGAGGACAGAACAAATGCCACTACATTTAAAACTGAGGAATGGGAATAAAATACAGAAAATGTACAGTGAAATTCTGTCTGACCCTGAAGCGTTGTTAAATAAAGACATTCTGATAGTCATTCTGACAGTAAACCCGAAAGCAACATTATATAAACTCTGACATTGTGATGGTCGTGATTATGGGCAAAAAAAAAACACGTTTTATTTTGTTTCAATCCAAAGCTGTCAGTGTTCCTGGACCCCCGGGCCCTCCTGGTGCACCTGGCAGTCCTGGTGTCTCCTCTGGGGTAAGTGTCACTACTGCATTTTATTTTGTTCCGTGCACTGATGTGTGCCCTTGCTTAAACATGTTTGTTTTTTGTTTTTTTTCCCTTACAAAATGAAAAAGCTAACACATTGCTCTTTTGTTTCTAAAGGTTACAGTCTTAAGGTCGTATGAGACAATGATTGCGACGGCCAGACGACAGGAAGAAGGCAGTCTTATCTTCGTCCTAGATAGGGCTGACCTTTATTTGAGAGTCCGCGATGGGCTACGACAAGTTATGGTACAGTTGTTTGCATCATGAATATATCAGGCTTTGAATTCTGCCTTACAGGACCAAATAGATCCATACTAAACAATTACAACATTCTAAAGTTGTATGTGTGTTCTTTGATATTTTGACATTATTTTTTAGATTTTAAATGAAAAGTTATGAGTTTTTTTCATGTATTAAAAGTTAATTTCCTTCCCTCAGCTTGGAGAGTACAGTCCTTTCTACAGAGATTTGGTGAGTATTGCAGAAAATAAGACAGATTAAACATTGTTTTGCTATTCACGGAATTATAACACCGTAATCTTTTTGTTTTTCGTGTCAAGGAGAATGAAGTGGCCGAGGCCCAGCCTCCGCCCGTAATTCTATACCCCCAGTCTCAGGACCAGTCCCAGAACAATGGAGCGGGCCATTACTCCCAGGGCAGCCCCGTCATACAGCCCATTGAGCCCCCGCCTGCTGTGGACCCCGGATACCCGCCACAGTACGAGCCCAGATTCCCCGAGCAAACGTACCCGGGTCAGACCGATGGAAGATTAACCAGCCAGCAGGCTGAAAACAGATACCCCGTCACTCCACAACAGCGACCCAACCCACCCGTACCGGGGCCTTTTGGTCCAGTAGAGACATCAGGATCAGGGGTGAGAGAAGACAATATATTGAATATCTTACAGATTACCTCATTAGTTACAAAGTCCCAAGGACCTTGAGGTAATTAATGAGGTAATGAGGTAACAATATATAACAATACATAACTATATATAATATACAGAGACCTCTATGTACAAGAACTCATTCAGAAATTTGCTAAGCCTGTATAGGTGCTGTTATGATTTCATTCAAATGTGTAAAAACCACCTTTTAAATCACACCTCTGCGTCCCCTCCCTGCTCCGAAACACCATTACCGGAACCGTGAGAGTAAACATTAATCCTTCAACATTTTACACTGGTTAGGAATGGCCTCCGGAGGGGAGGGAGAGCGTGTAGGTGTTGAATTGTTTGCCTCTACAGCTCTGTGTGGAGGCTGTGTGTTTGATCAGCTCACAGCCATGAATCCCTAGTACTTTGGTATTATGTTCTATAGGATCAGGAAGGAGCTAATTCAAAGTTTTTCAAATTCTTTTATATTTTTTATCTAGTTTTATAAACATTTAACTGTAAAAATGCTGATGTAAAGCAGAAATTCTGTGTATTTTCATATATGATGATCATATGAAAAAGATCATTGTCTAATAAATACCCACATTAAAGAAAGGTTCCTGTGGTAATAATGGTAATATGAATCTTTTTTTTCTACCCACCCTTCGTTAGCTCCATCTCATTGCCTTGAACGCCCCTCAAACCGGGAACATGCGAGGGATCCGCGGCGCAGATTTCCTCTGCTTCCAGCAGGCTCGGGCGGCAGGTCTGAAGGGAACCTACAGAGCTCTCCTCTCCTCCAAGCTCCAGGATCTCTACACCATCGTCCGCAAGTCGGACAGGGACAGCATCTCGATTGTAAACCTCAAGGTTAGACATGACCAAAGGGACAGTCGCCTTTTTCAAGTGCTGGATCAAAAACATTTTTCTCTCAGTAGTGTTTTTTTTTGTGCTTTGTTTATCCCAGGTGTCTCCTTTTGTAAATCTTGCTTATGTATGAATGGCATTTAGACAGTAAGAATTAAATGTAACACATTGTTTTCTTTCTTTTCCTTTCAGAACCAAGTGCTGTATAGCAGTTGGGAGTCTATCTTTGGCGATAATGCCAGTAAAATGAGGGAGAACGTACCCATCTACTCCTTTGATGGCAGAGACATCATCAGGGACAGTGCATGGTAGGTCTATGTCAAATAAGATGAACTTAAAAAAAAAAAACTCATACATTTCGGCCATTTTGTAAAATGAATTGCTATATAAACTTGTAAGTGTGCTATGAAAATGAACAGATGATAGAGCTTCACCAGTACTAACTAGTTCCCAAAATGACCGCAATTGAAGAGATATCAGTGTGAATGTTAGAGAGGAGAAAGACAAAAACAAGTTTGAGGAACTTTGAACCTTCCTTCATGTTGATGCAGAAAAGCGCTATCGCTAGCTAATGGAACGGATACGTTTAACACATTCCTAAGGACAAAGCAGAGTGTGTGACAGACTACATTTATTTAAGTGCAGGGATGTTTTTTTCCCCAGTGGAAAGTCTGAATCACCAGATCAACAGAACTGGAAAAAAATACCCTAAACGTGAAGGAAAAAGCCTTCTTTTTGAGGAGGAGTTTGAGAGATGTTCCAAAACAGCTGAACAAGAACATTGTAGACAACAAGAATTTCTACAAAAAAATAAAAAATAAATATTAGAAAGCAAGTTAAGAGGAGAGGTGGTGGAAGTCTACAAATTACCTGACAGACTAGATTAAAAACATAACACTAAGGCTGTCTATGAGCATTGACTGTCCATAATTCAGGAGAAGGTTTAACTTCTTTAGTGTTAGCTGTAAAGTGTTATCTTCTAACATTTTTAGGATGTATGTGTTTGTGATGGTAGTTAGCATTGCTGTTGTCTTTTGGCTTGGTAGCTTTAGAGCCACAAATTTAAATTTAAATACATTAAAAAAACTGAACGAAAATGCCCAGGACTCCTCATATGCACCTGGAGCTGCACAAGATAATCAACACAATGGACAAGAAAGCACATAATCTACATATCAGACTAATGAACCTTGTGCTTGTGAATAATTTTTCTGAGTCACACACCAAACAACCCACCATGACATCAGTATTTCCCTAATAGCGTTTTCTATGATTTCACTTCAGTTCTCTTAGCTTTTACTAATTAAAACAGACATGTAAAACAGACATATTAGCTATCTTTTTGGTCACAGTTTATTTGCTGATTTGCCGTTGTGTTCTGTTCCCCTTTCAGGCCCGAAAAGATGGTCTGGCACGGGACGAGCAGCAAGGGCCACCGAAAAACAGACCACTACTGTGAAACGTGGCGGGCGGGCGACCGCGCAGTGACCGGTCTGGCGTCCTCGCTGCAGAGCGGTCAGCTCCTGCAGCAGTCCCCCAGAAGCTGCTCGGGCTCCTACGTCGTCCTCTGCATCGAAAACGCCTTCACGTTGCCCTCCAAAAAATAAAATCCAGTCCATCCTTCTAGTTTGTTTTCTGTGCGTTCTGGGCCCTAGTTAAAAAAAAATTTTTTTTAATGATTTTTTTTTTTTTTTTGGTCAAATATCCCAGTAACACAGCTTTTGAGCGTGTGGCATGTAGTGACCAGGCCCTGTGGCACATTGCCCGGCAGAGACCTCCATAAATGCCAAAGAGATGGGTCAAACAGCAGAGTGCCCATATTCTCGGGGGCATCGGCACATATTTTCTCTTCAAAGAAAAGAACAGCAGCAGATATGCAAGAAGATATGAGCATTTTCATATTATATCACTTTTTTTTTTTTTTTATTCTGTATTTTACAGGTTTGTCATGTGTTTTTTTGTTTGTTTTTTTTTTCGTTGTGATCAATGTTTTACCTTTTGGAACTTTTCGAAAAAGTATTTTTTAAGCAACTTCTTTATTTTGTTTTTTTCTAGGTATTGACGTTTTCCTATTTTTCCAGTTTCAGTGTAGAATTTGGGGTTATAATGGGATACCGCAAACTTTTAAGGAATATTCAAAATTTTTAAATGATAATAGATATTTATTTTTAGATGAAATTATGTAAGAACGACAAAAACGAAAATTTGAAAGAATACCCTCATTTATTTTCTACACAACAAAGATGTTTCACTTTTATTGAAAAGTCTTTGATCAGAAACTGTGCCTTATCACACACTTGTTTTTTTTGTTTTTTTTAAGTAGTAAGCTCATATTGTGAACTATTGTAAGATTTTATACACTATTCTGCCGATATAGAAATGTTACAGCCTTATTCTTCAAATGCGTTCAGATGCTGGTACCTTTGGACTCAGATGTTAATGTAAAAATAATCAATAATCATTCGCATTCAGGATTCCTTTACCACGTGATGTAACCTGTCCATTTGTAAGCTGGAAACATTTCATCCGCTGCCAATATTTGTGAGCGTGAACGTCTTGAGTGTTGGGGGCAGGGAAAAAAAAAACTATGTCTTTGCAGTTGCCCTCCAATCAGTTTCAGACATGTTGTCCTATGCTTTCACCTTTAGATATGATTTTATTTTAATTTTTTTAAACAAACTGCAATGTACTGTTTCATCCAGGCACTGAATTAAAGACTTTTTACCAACAGTAATGTGATAAAGTACTTGGAGTGTGTTTAATTCTTCAGTCATTCATTAATAAGCTCCTTAACACCTTTTACAAAAGCTTTCATGACCCTTTGATTTAGTGTTGCACTCTAGGGAAGTTTCTCATAGCGTTGACTTACAAGACAGCAGTAGTATTGATAGTAATATGTGCAATTTTATTTCATTTTTTATTAGCTCATTTAGGTTTTTTACTCTCATTTTCCACAATTCTTTCTCAGCTTAAAAGCCAGAAATGATGGTATTGACAATTTTTCACCTTAAAAAATCATTTTATTTTAATCATTTCAATTTTACATATAGATATGCATATATATATGAGTTGTAACCCTCACAATTGGTGAAAAAAGGGGCACCTGCATACATTCCAAACTAAAATAAGGAGTGGTCATATTTTAAAAGGAAATGATTATTCTATGATGGCTTCCCTGGTAACTTTATGTAGGTGACATTATGTTGCAGATATATTTTTGCCGTATCAAAAATATATCAGCTGCTCAAAAATAATTTGTGCCTCCATCATTTAATTACATTTTTTTGGCCTTCCATCCCAGAGAATGACACTGATCAAAGACCCGTATAAATGTAGATCCATTTGCCTCCTGACATGACGCTTTATATATCACATATATACACATTTTATGTTGGCTTCATCAAGAACAGATCATCTGAAAAATGCAAATGTAGTACGAAGATATCTGAAAGCAGATAGTTAAGTTTTAGAGAGTAGTGATGACAAAAATTTGAATTTTACAAACGTTGTTAACTGACCTCTTAGAGTATAATGTACCAAATAGGCTGTTGTTCGTCTTAGGTTATGTATAGATTCTGTTAAGAGATTTTAAGGTTGAGGTAATTATTCACAGTCTGATTTGCAAAAAATTCTGAAACGATGCACTTTCTTTTGTCATGAGATTTTTGTGTGTACACAACTTTATTTTTTGTTAATTTCCCAAGGTGGTGCTCTCTCTAAGGCCTTTTCTGGAGTTCCAGAGGAGCCTTGTTGGGTGAATTGATGTTAACTTGCAGTTTATTATCAGAAACTTTCATAGGTTCTTTTGACTCTTTAAACTTAGCCGTAATAGGTTTAAAGTAAAATAAAAAAAAAAAAATAGTGTCTAGTTATATAACAAATTCTACAAGAGAAATTGCATAGAATATAGAATAATTCTGTTTATTTACATCTTTCTGTCTCTAACATCTATCTGCATTTGGGTCCTACGTTCAACTGACCATGCTAAGATTCCAAACAGTGTTTTTTTTTTGTGAGTATCAACATTCAGCACCCAGCGTGATACAAACCTGGTCAAAGCATTAACTCGTAAATCTATGCGGAAGTACAGAGCAAGAGCAAAACATGACAAAAAAAGAGCAAGATAAATATTTTAAGCTTTGAGAATTAGGTCATCTTGAAAGAAAATGTGCCTTTGAGAGAACTGTGACCGTAAAGAGGTACATTCTCTTTAAACTTTGAACACTATCTGTTCATCTCATTTTTATTTACCATCCGCCTCTTTTACTTTCATCTTCATTCTTATCTTCCTATGCTTTTTTCCATCTTTCTCCAAGGGCTATCATACATGCAATCTTTGACATCTTGCTATGAAATTGTGGCTGTCCCCTCCCTCGAACTATTGTTTGAAAACACAAGTGTTTTTTCTACATAAAGTGTACACATTTTTGGTATTGTAGAAATGTAAAGCTGATGTCTGGTGACTTCGGAAATTAGGTCAACAGTCATTTCTTGGTGGCTTATGAAATCTGCTTAAATCTCTTCCTTAAACTTAGGAGGCATTTGTGATGGCATAAAAATTAAGGAGATTAATTCAAATGACTCAGAGTAGATCTAAATTGGTGCCTTAAAATGATCCCACCATATCAGAGTGGAAGCTTTAGACTTTATTAACCGAGCGCCACTAATACTGGCAAAATGGAAAAAAAATAAAAGAAAAATGATAATGAGATCTGTTACATCTTTCCGTGGTATAAGTTACTTTTAATACAGCGAATTCAGAAAAGTCATGACGTAATTCGTGCACTCGGCATAGGTTAGCCATAGTGTGGCAGATAGAATACATCTTTACAGACATCTGATATGTACTAAAAGGAAATGGAGAAAGCAAGACTAATCAAATCCATTATCTACATTATTTTTTGCCCGTCTCTTCGCGAGCCTCTACCGTCTTTCAGCATCTCCAAATTTGAAAAAAGGACTGGGTAACACTGGTCGATCGGTATGCAATTACCCCGGCTTGCATTCTTATCATTTCAAGGGAAATTAAAGGAGACGTTTTCTTCACGAGCTGAATCAACTCCCCTTAGTCTTAAAGAAACATCTGTGTCATCCTTTGGTCCAAATACCACAGGAATTGCGGTAGAGCTCCTTTTTTTCAGCCATGTCTTTACAGCGCTTTTGGCAGAAGCCTGGTTCAGGGGTCAAGTTTGTTATGCAATGCACATTAGGACTGTATGAGATGGTCTGATGTGGCCTCTCTGAGAACCCTCCCATCTAAGTAGAGTTGTAGCTGGAGCTCAGGATGAAGAGCAGATGTCTACCAATCGTAAGGTTGATGGTTTAGCTCCAGGATTCCCTGTTCCATATATCCAAGTGTCTTTGGGCAGGACACCTATAACTGTATCACCTGTAGGGACCATGACATGCTGTATGAATAGGACGTATTGTGTGGGTGAGAGAAAGAATATTGCATTTAGACTATGATCCCATTGTACCCTGAAGTCAAGTCAAGTAAAGTCAAGTCAAACTTTATTTATAGATACATTTAAATGAACCAAAGTTGCCAAAGTGCTGTACAGGTAAAAAATACACATAAAAAGGTAACATAATTTACATGTATATGCCATTTTAATGTAAAATAAAATAAATAAACAAATAAAAAGGTAAAAAGGTGCTCTACCTCAACCTAAGGTTAAAATGTTAAAAGCCATGTCAAATAAATGAGTCTTTAAAGAGGACTTAAACACCTCTATGGTCTGGGCAGATCTTATATTAAAAGGCAGGCCATTCCAGAGCTTTGGGGCGGCCAAACTCCATTTCTTGTCCAATCCAAATACATGGGACTCATATGTGATATCCAGTGAAAACTGCAAGCGAACCCAAAGGTGTCCCGCATGCGCAGTAGAAGAAGCAATAACATCAAATCCAGCAAGAGTGAACAGAGTTTGTGGTCCAGCTCTTCATGAACATGGACAGTTGACACAAAATGGCATTGGAGCTGGCAACGTTTATACCCACGTCTGGCCATTTTCTTGGGAAATGCTGACAAAAATAGCCCGATTCCGATAAGACCCCTGGAGTTTAGAGAAGATAGAACTACCCTACAAATGCTAATTAAGTCAGAAACAGCTTTCTGTCCAATGACTGTTCACCGCATTATTGTCCGCCGTGGTTCTTACGGATTGGGTCCAAGTATGGTTCATTTGCTATTTTGAAATTGAGCATGCGTCCAGAAACCAACAACCATGCTCACACTCACTCAAAAAGTCAATTTTTAAATGACCAATTGACATATGGGAAGAAGCTGAAGTACCAATGCAAACTTCACCCATGTGATAGGGTGAACCAGGAAGTAGGAAGTTGGGGGGGTGGAGCTTAGCTTTTAAAAGCCAGAGGGAGGCAAATTTGGGCCTTTCACTCAGTTACTCCACACGGGTGCAGATGGCAACTGGCAGCCATTACACTCGAGCTGTTAAGCCAAATCTGGGTTTGGTGCACAGACAAGAAGGTAAATAGATACAATATGTTTGTCACAAAAAGCAGTGCAGCCAATAATGACCACATCCTCTTAGGTCCAAGCAATAGTACCGGTCATCAGTCCTGAGAAAGTGTGTGCCCCACCTTACTTGATGAAACCTGCTGGCCTCTAGAACGAGGAGAGTTCTTTTGTTGGATGTTAATAAAGGTAACTTTTAAATAGTTAAGATAGTCATTTTAATGATTGTCATACTGAATGTGGAATGTTTGTATCTTTTAATGATGATTTGGATGCTTCCCTTGGTTAAAGTTTAGGCTGTACATTAGTTGTTTGGGCCTGTATAGACTTTGAATTTCACAAAAAATCTGACATGTGTGGTTGTTCGTCTATGTCTTTCGATGTTTGTGTAACCTTCCTCTCATCCATTGTGAGCCGGGATAGACGTCACTAACTAACTTCACATCTGAAAAATACAGATATGAACGCATACTAACTGACACTTCGTGGTTGGTCCGATGCATGTCCAGTATCACCTCCTATGTATATCCTGAGTCAAAATACTCTCGAATAGCAGAAGTAAGGTTTGGATCACGGAGAACATTCATGTTTTTAAAAAACACGTTAAAGCCAGAATAACTTCCGGTTCAAAAGTAAAACGAGCTGTAGTCCAATCAGCGACTTCTTAGGTCACCCACTGGGACATACCATTTCCGTTGTGTTTTCATTAATGTTGTTGTGTTTTCATTAATGTTGTTGTGTTTTCGTTAATATTGTAGTGATTTTGAATTTGTATTTGTGCTTCGTTAATGTTGTTGTGTTTTTGAATTTGTATTTGTGCTTTGTTAATGTTGTAGTGTTTTCGTTAATGTTGTAGTGTTTTGCACCTCAGGGCCACCGTACATATTGATTTAATTTGTGTTTCGCAAGCTGCATATTTATTATTGCTATTTGCACTACTCCAAGTCAGCCAGTTGTATACTTGTCCTGTTTTAAATACAGCCCATCAATTAACTGTTTTGCCACATATTATATTTTTATATAAGATTTTGGAACTAATTATGATGCTTTTATATTTCGGCATATAAACATACACATATTTGACTACTAATTAAGTCTCTTTACACTTTATTTTACACTTGGTCACACACAGAAGGACTCAGTAAACAAGGAACCCTCTTGGTGTGAGATGACCACACGGTCGCGCTGCCCCTAATGACCAGTATTGGACAAGTGGAACACAATCACACACATCAGAGCAGGAGACCCCTCATGTGGTCCCAGGTAAAAATCAAATCAAAGATTCAAATAAATGATCCCCTGGAGAAAGCAGTAAGGCCGACCCCTGTGGCTACCAGCTGGTGTTTCAGTCCGGGGAGGGTGTTCACACAGTGGCTCCATCTAGCAGCTTTTCAGTTTAATTACATGCTTGGCTAGTTTTTCGACATTTTTTTTTTTCTGCTCGTGTTTAACGGCTGTTCAGATCCTAAAGTTTGCTATGTAATCTTTTTATAAAAATCAAGTGTAGGTGTCCATTGTGATCATTTCGGTGCTGCCATTGTGTGTTTTCCAGTTGTGTTGTCTGTCTGCGATGTAAAGAAAAGTTGCGCAGGCTCAGAAAAGTCTTGACCACTCTTGGACACTCTTTTTCTTTTTTTTAAATTCCCTCTTTCAATTAGTTGGGTTCAGTCTGTTTTAATTGCTGTTTGACGTTCTGATTGGTCACATTTTAGCAATATAATATGTTGCTTATGATTAGAAAATTAATACAAGGTTCATTTCTTTTTTTTTTTTTGAGAGATTTCAATAGTGTGAAAAAGCTTTGAAATGTCAATTCAGTTTGATGTATAATGGTTTATAAATAATTTGAAAATCCCATGCAAAAAAAAGAGAGAAAAATTACCCCAAAACCCCAATTTCTGAATACCACTGGAGGTTTGGAATTAATACAACATGACAGTACTGGAGTGAGTGTATAAATTCCATAGTTTTAT
Organism: Menidia menidia; assembly: GCA_907169785.1. Classification (NCBI taxonomy): domain Eukaryota; kingdom Metazoa; phylum Chordata; class Actinopteri; order Atheriniformes; family Atherinopsidae; genus Menidia; species Menidia menidia. Next base: position 16,762,858 of record CAJRST010001113.1, read on the forward strand.
GACAGTGGAACAAAACAAATCGAAATAAAAGAATATAACCATACTAATTTCATTGATGGCAATACTACTACTAATAACAATAATAAGAAGAATACGAATAAATAATATATAGTTTATTTCCGTCTTTTCAGAAAACTCCCTCTCCTCTAGACTTTAAAATAACTTAAATATACACTATTCAAAGAAAGATCTATGCAATCTGTTTTAATGTGTGATATCTTGTTGTCAAGCTAGCTATATTTTTGTCTTATACTGAATAATCCCGTTTCTGCATTTACAGTAAGTCTCTACTTAAACACAGTGTACACTTTAAAAAAACGGATTAGGCTATCAAGGAGAAACGGGGAGATATAAACTCCTAAAAAAAAAAAATTATATGAAACATGCAGAGCCTCGAGGAAACATTTCGACTTTACATTTTCAAGAATCAAAGCACAACTTTATCTACTTACCCACCGCTTAAAAAAAGTTAGATAGCCTCAAAATAACCAGTAAATACAGTCGTTTCCCACTCGGTTCAATCAAATCTGAAGCGTCGCGGTCTTAGGAGATCCACGACTTATATTAATTGACTGTGGGGCTCAGTGTTGTAGCAGCGTCCCTGGGTGACAGAAAAATAAACTAGCATCATAACTCCTGTCCAATTCCTCAGTGTCCTTGGCTGAGTAAATCTTAAGAAAAAACATAACTCTGAGTGGCATGTTATTTATTAAAGTCTTCTTGACTGATTGAGGTTAGAATGGGTGGGTGGTGGTGGTAGGGGGGGTGACTGGGATGCAGTAACCCACAGCTGCAAAGTGGAATCACACTCTCTGCCTGAGGACAGCTATATTTAGTGGGTGCTAAGTAATAACTAAGTACAGTGAAATGATCCAACGGCGGTAATGATACAACAAGGTGACAACCAGATATTGGGCGACTTAATTACGTTCGGGGCGGAAGCGAAACGCCACCCTTGTCAGATCTCTAGGCTGTATTTATTCATTGGCGGGGACTAACTGTCACATCAACCCAAATCTTAGCAGCGTTACACCCCCACTGTGTTCTGTGTTCTTCGTATTTGTTCGGATGAAATACGGTGGAAAATATATTTTTGTTTGATGTCAACCTGAACTGATATGCATTTATGTTTGCGTCAAGAAGATTAACCATATAATAGATGTTCAGTCATATAAAAAAAAAAATACTTCTGACTAATAAGTCATATTTTCAATCAAAGTGATTGTTATAAATTGTCCTAAAGCAACATTTGTGCAGTGTGTTAAGCACTCAATGCTTTATTCGAGGGTGCGCATTTCCCTGACATTTACACAGATAATGAGCAACACTCTCTCTGTCTTTAAACCCCCATGTGAATCTTCTGGCATTTAAACGTGTCTATTTCTCCTCCTGTCTTTAAATATTTGATGAAGGGGGTAGTTATTCCTGGCATTATGAAGATAGTCTTTGACCACTTCCTCATACCTGCTCCGTCTTTTGCACTGACCCCGCTATATTACAGTTTTGCCATTATTCATTTCGAAAGTAACTTGGAAGCATGGAAGTAAAGCCTTGGATTTTTTTTATTTAGAGGTAAAAAAAAAAGAAAAAACCTACAACTTTTTTATTTTTTTATTTTTTTTATTTTTTTTTATTTGTCTGGTAAAAAAAAAAAAAAAAAAAGCTAACTTTTTTTGACATTATGACTCTTTTCTGAATTAATGGAATGTAATTAACATCTTATGTGTGTGTTTAATTTGAATTGAATGGAATTCAAACATCATTTCATGATTAATCGTTTCTAGATTAACCATCAAAATCAAATTATGTCTTATTTTTGAGCATCTACCTGACGATATCTCCGTGACAGTGGAATTCAGGATTCACCTTGGTCAGGTTTGCAGCTTTATATTCAGAGTTCCCCCCCACCACCCTTACACAGCTCACTTCCCCTGGTCATCAGTGCAGCCGGCTACAGATTCGATGTGACATCTCCTTCCATCCTCTAATGAATTTTTTATGTCTCTCCGTTTCCCACTCTCACATAGATGGCCTCATATCGGGCCTGTTCTGTAAACTATGGCATTGGAAATGGCAGCGTTACCTTTTAAATCTTTTACTCTTCTGTTCTCTCTGTTGCTGCCATAGATTGTGGTGTTGGTGATTGTAATTGGGTTTCACAATCCACGGAGTTAGTAAATTCATTCATTTGCGAAGACTTTGTTGTTGTTATGATGCAAACGTTGAATGCAGAAAGCAGATTTGCAATAGCCCCCTCGTAAAGATTCTCCCTTTTTTACATGGCTATCGAACCAAATTATAATGCACCAAGTCATCAATAGCTTTATTGATTTTCGGCATCCATGCAAACCATCAGACAACAGGGGGTTATGGGAGATCCACAGGTCTTAGACATGTGTAATATTTTTTCCCAATATGGTTTAAGCCATCTTTGAATCTTCACAAAGCATATTGTCATATATGAATCAAAATGTAATTCAGCTGCCTAATATCTGTCCCATTGTTGAACATAACATTCACTCACATCTGTGGGTTTTCTGAATATTTTTTAAACTGTTTAGATGGATTAGTTCTCTCAAATGGATTAGTTCCCTCACAGGGTTTTTTATCGGAACTATACACGTTTTAAGAAACTGTTTATGACATGCAACGTTAGTTTAACACCTATGTCGTCTTATAAACCCAAGTCATCTGTCCATTTTTGGATACTTTTCTTCACTTCAATTGACCACAATTCAATTCACCAAGTCAATTCATTGCAATGCAATCCAAATCCAATCAAATCCAAACACGTCCAACTCATAAACATCAAATTACAAAGGTTACAAGCTACGGAAATCAGCAAACTGCATCAAATTGCACTTTAATGTAGAAATCTCTCTTTACAGCTTTTTGTAATGGGATGTTGATGAACAGAATCATTACCTTAAACTTTCATCTTTGACTCTTATTAGGTAACCTGAAAAACAAAAAAAACAAACATAATTCCTTTAGCTTTTATCATAACTGAACTGTTCCATGCTGACATTTTGACGCGCTTTACATGTATTCCCATCCAGAGTTGCATCAATAATAAGTACGTGTTAAGAATATAAGTATAAAACAAGTATGTGATGACTTTTCAAGCAGAAAACCTCAGTGAAGTTAAGGTCCTGGTGGAAAAAAGAGAAATAAACAAAAAAATTGGACAGACAGTTGCCGTTATTCAGATAATCAGCCGATTTAGATTCAAGGCACAAAAAACATGTGGCAACATAACGATGCTACCTGTAGTATACAGACATATACAGCAGACACCAGGCATGATGGCCACTTCATCACCACTCCTTCTAGACCATTACAGCGGGGCAGGATGCATCTAAACTCATCACACCACAAAATAGGGTTTTTCTTTTGCTCCAAAGTCCAGCTCCTCAGATATAGTTTATTTATTTACAGTATTTTCAATTAAGATCACAGTAAATGGTTTTAGATTTCACAAATAGCGTAAGCAATCTCTGCTCACGACTACAATTCTTATTCAAATTTGAGCAACTTGAATAACCTTTTCACTTTCTTTGTGGGAACTAGTCATTTTGATCCTTTAAAAATAGAGTATTATATTTTCCCTTTTGCAGTCGAGCAAGAGTTGAGTTTCAGGTAAATAACTCGAGTGCTCTCCGAATAGGAAACACTTATATTTTTGTTCAGTTTCTGTATTTTTTCTGGATATCTCTATCACTGCTTTCTGTAAAATATTGTTCATAGCACATGTTGTATACTGTTTGGAATGTCCAATTTGAAATGCTTCCAAAAACTGCTAATCGTATGATGTTATTTCATGCTTCTCCTGCTTGGATTTTTTTTCTGTCTTGTGTCCTCCATATTTGTGGCAATTTAGCCAACATTAGCTAATTTTGCAGAGATGGATTGAGTCAAATAGATCCTATAGGGATCTGTTTTATTTTCCTTTTTTACTTCTCTTGTTGCTCCTTTTCTGCTTTCCCAAAGTAACCTGTGTTTATTGCTTAATGTAACTCGCCTCAATCTAGGTCTGTTCTTGAGTCTTTAACAATTTGTTTCTATTTTGATGTCAAACGCAAAGTCCAGAAGAAGTTATTTTATGCATGTACATGACATTTCAAGAAAAACTATTACTATTATTAAATTTTTCCTCGCCTTTCTTTTGTACTTAAATCAGAATTTCACCCACCTTGTTTGGTAACCCTAACCAAGTATAGGGTGATGTTCAATGAGAAAGGGTAAACTAACATGAGTGTGTGGTCATTTGTTTCTCTTTACTCAGCCTGACAGGTTGCCATTGATCATTCATCAGCATTGAGTTGCAGGAGCCACTGATTGACTGGAAGGAAATAAAAGAAGTCTGGTGGAAATAAAGGGCGCTCCGCCGTGAACTCCAGCGAGTGCGTCAGATGAGATTTCACACTGAGATCTTACAGTATTTTTGGCTCATTGTTTGCGGGCTTCAGCGAAAGATGTTGCGTAAAGGCAATGGATGAGTTGTGAATGGGGACTTAATATGCATATTTGTAGCTTTTATAGCTTTTAACTAAATGCTCCAACTCCAAACTGGAGGGAAGCTTCTCTCCTTGAGGCTGTGGTGTTATTATACGGGGGGCTGAGTGGTTCACAATCCAATCCCGCTAATGTCTGTGACAGCTCTAAATCAGTCACCGACACTGAGTGTAGCTCTCAGTCCGTCCTTCAGACGAGAAAATCTTCTCATGACTCCTTCTGTACTGTAATTATTTCAACTGGATATAAGCTATTGCACTTATTGGCTGGGGTAAGGAGCCGGCAGCCTCTGGCTGCCATTGGCTGGCCGGTCACCTTTTCTGCCGCCTTCCATTGGCTGCCGGGACGAGAGTGGGAGGGGGGGATCTCATCCCATCCTCCCCCCCCTGTGGCTGAGCTTGTAAATGTAAAGAGTCTTTCTCTCCCTATTATCTGAGTGACTCTGGGCTTTGGTGTCTGCCTCCGAGCGTGTGTGTGTGAGTGTGTGTGTCTTGGAGATAGAACAGAGCAAAAGAGAGAGAGAGAGGGAGAAAGGGAGGGAGAGGCAAGCACCGTTTATTCTCCCCCCTTTAGCCTCCCCGTCTCCCTGTCACTCCATCCTTCCTCCCCTCTACTGGACCACCCTCCAGCCCCTGCTTCCAGCCGTTACCGAGACCCCCCCCCCC
>CAJRST010001113.1:16768791-16799623 GCA_907169785.1 Menidia menidia
CCCTCCCCCCCACTGGGGCCCCCCCCCCCCCCCCCTTCCCCCCCCTTCCCCGGCCCCCCCCCCCCCCTACCACCCAGACCACCCCGGGACCCCTTTGACTCTCCTCACTTCTCCGTCCCACCATCCACAAACCTCTGAACAGGTAAGACTCTGCTATTCTCAGCCTGAGCTTGTGCTAAAAAAGTACTTGCTGTTTCCTCTTCTTTTTCTTTACTCACTTCCCTTTGAAACTGCATATTTTGAAAAAATGTTTTACCCATGCTCCCTCAGTCCTATTTGACTTTGGAATATGCATATTTCAAGTTTTCCCCCCCGCAGCTCTCGGAGAAGTGGCATGCTTACAGGAGATGCTATCAGTGAGGTCACTGTGTTTTTTTTTCTTCTTCCTTTGATATTCCGCCTTGATGCCAACTTCCTCCTCCCTTTCCTACCTCCCAATCTCTGTATCTCTCCTCCTCCTTCCCCACTCCCGTGCCCTCCAGCTCTCTCAGAGCATGCAAATTCAGAGAGAAGTGTTTCATTTTTTTTCGGGGTCTGACCAGGAACACAGATTGTTGACATGCTTCACGTTTTTTGTGGGGGGGTTACGTGGAACTAATCCCTGATTGATTCCTGAAAAGTGTTTATGTTAGCTGATAAAAAAAAATCTATTTATAGGCACTGGAGTGCTTGGCTCACATGCTTTGGCTAGGCACTTCCCTAATGCCGGGATTGGACACAGGACCGTCCACTACCTCCAGAACACATGACATTGCACAAAGTGTAATGACTTTACAAGGCAGCGACTTGCTTGATTGAATCAGGCAATCTCTCTGGCAGGAGAACGCCAATATTAACATGGCCCATAAAGCATTCCTGGCAACGGCAGAGAGGGAGAAAAACTGCTTAGTTCTCCAGCCGCACATCCTGTACTCCACCAGGAAGGGGAAGTGAAGTGTGTGTACGTGTGTGTGTGTCTGTGTGAGCATGTGTGCGTTTGTGATAAAGACAGAGAAAACGCTGAAGTGTTTTAGACATCAATACTGCTAGCCAAGAGGTTTTAAAAGCACATCCCGTAAATTCAGAAAACTGAACCTTACACCAATGTCAACAATCAAGGAGGCTTGAAAAAAATAACCTAAGAACAGTGTTATATTTAAATCTGTGATCTAAAAAAATCAGTTGGCTGATTAACACAATTATTGAGAATTGGTTGTGATTTAGTCAGGCCTTTGTAGAAATTATTTCCCTGCATTGATTAATACACCCAATTATGTTATTTTCCGAATATTTTTCCCTCCAAAATTTAAAGGGATATCTTATTTGCACAGAAACAACATATTTAGCTTCAAGCTTTGTCGACAACAACATCAAATGTCTGTTTCTCAAATCAGAGAACTCTCTCTTTTCTAGCCCTGTGGATTATTTTAAGGACTTCCAAGTAGAAAAACACAAACACAGGACATTTTTTATGCAGAGCACAGACTGCATATTGCTAACTCAGACACGCCACTGAACACATCCTATCTTTGGCCTTTCCAAACACAAAAGCATAAAAGCCAATCCAAATGACTGGCGGACAACTGCTCTTTATCTACAGAACTGTCATTTCTCCAAACGGATAAAGCTCTCATCTCGGCACGGTAACCCCCCGTGCTGCACTTACTGCGTCGCTTCAGAGGAGGGTTTTTTCATACGAATGCATTCACGAAATCCCCCTATAGGATGAGATATTTATGAGCCGGTGTGTGTTTTTCGCGTGGCTGCTCCTGTACTCGCGTGGCATCGTGAGTTTCCCCCTGCTTTAAGCTACAGTTGAGCTGCTTGTAGTTAAAGCCACACTCTGAGTCGGGCTCATCGCATGTGAACAGTTTTACTCATTCATGGAACAGCTGTCAATTTCCAGGCACTCAGCCTTGTGGATTGATTGGATACAAAACACAAAAATGGTGTTTTAGAAGCAACCAATGAAACATGGACAGCTTTTGTTTTCGAGTAAATGTCCCATTCAGAGAAAGTTATCAACACAAGTGATCCTGTAAAAGTTTAGAGATTTAGGATTGATTAAATAAGATAGGTTTCATAGTACTGTTCCATTTTGAATGAATGCCCTAAATTAAATTAAAAAACGTGTATTTAACCAGAATACTCAGTGAGCACTTGTTCTTCCAAAGCCAATGCTCTGCAAGCAAGCAGCTGGCTCTTTGTGCTTTGGCCCTTTTGAGCCATTCCGGTGCTCCCGCTGGCTTGGCTCAGGGCACAGAATGCCGGGAGTTGCCTGGATAGGTATTGGCTCAGAGTTTAAAAAAAAAAAAAAAAAAAAAAAAAAAAATGGCGGAAAAAACCCTCCAAAAACTGTCAAACTGCAATGATAATGGAAAGAGAGTGAATAGGGCTCCAGACAGAAGGGGGCTATGTATGAATTACTGTCACTTCTTTTCATTTGAACATAGGCTTGCATCTTATTATCTCTGTGGAACTTGACAAAAGACATACATTTTAGTTTTGCATTAAGATGAAGGTCTGATCACTTGAAATAAAGCCTTTTGTCACATCTATCAAGTTCCCAAACTCTCAAAAATACAGAATTTAACCAACAGATTATGATGATGCAAAATTACTAAAAATTGCCCAGATAAAAAAAGATTAGTTAAAAAGGACTAATGTGGTTTTTATGATATTAACATGCAGATTTGGTCAGTTTTTGGACAGTGCAATCGATATAAACTCATCAACGTATTGGCAAAACATCTGATAAAACATAACAGACTAACTTAAACGTTGATCATCAATATACCATGGAATCTAACGTCTGTTCTTTTTATGAGGAAACCTCATTGCTGTGGTTGTGAGCCAACAGAGCCAGCATGGCAGGACATGCCACACTACACAGTGACACCATTGCGTGACACATTATGCTTCTAATTCAACACCAGCATGCCATTTGAAGGCGCACTCTGGTACCACATCGTGCTGAATCGGTTTGTTTCAGTATGAGCAACTAAAAGTGAGCAATGGCAACATGAAGAGTCCCTCCATACTGTATTACATTGTCTTGTATGTTTGTAGCTGGCTTTTTACTCACACATAACTACAAAAATAAGTCAACAAAAATCAATGTGTGTGCTTGTTTTTGGTTATTTTTAAATTGAGATTTCTTCTACCGCACTAAATTGTTGAGTTAAAAATAATGTTAAAAATAGCATCCATTCATTTTCTATACTACTTACTCCTAATAGTGGCAGATGCTGCCAGCTGGGAATCAAACCGGGAACCCCGTTGTGAAACGATGGTGCTAAGCATCACGCCACCATGCAGGCCCCAACAAATACCATGTCCTTTTGAAACAGTTTACCTTCTTTCTTCCTATTTACAGAATGAGATCTTTAAAAGTCAAACTCAACAACTCACAAATGACATGAAAACAGGATTTCTGATTAACCGAGCAGCGGTAAATGACATACTTAGTCATTGTTTCCTCCATATAGTGTTGTTTTTCCATGGGCTTTCCTTATTACTACAGCTGATGCATCACTTGGAAAATCAACATAGCAGAGTGAGTGTGATGGGTACCTTAAGTGTGTTATATAATAACGTAAAGAGCTTTTGACCGGTATGTGATGAGTCGGCAATGAGAGTGCGATAGAACGTTGTTACATCCTTGACAGATTTGACTGATTCATGATTCGGGGTTATTTCATACTCCCAACTGAAGCTGTATATTTACGCTGCTTTGTCATAGCGGCATGAAACAATCCTCAAAATTCGAATTCAAACCGATAACTCATGAGTTTAGTGCGTGAGCGAGCACTTAACTGGAAAATTAGATCAGACATTGACAAAGCTAATTGTACAAACAATCCATGCGGCGCTTAACATCCTCTGCTGTTTTTATACCGCGCCTTCCCTTCCTAACCCAGTTATTGGGTTAGCGGTTCTTTGCCACTGAGCCGGGCTGTAAACTTAAAAAACAATCTATTGTGTGTCATAACTCATAACCGAATGCAAGGGGGCCGGGGGTGTGAGGCATTGCTGGAATTGAGCACGGCACCTTCTTAAAGTTAAAGCCATCGGAGAGAATTATTGTGGGTGAAAACCTGCGGGCCTTCCTGGCTCCGCGAAGCCACCAGCTGATGTAATTTAAGCCGGCCAAGGTTTTTTAGATCAATCAGAAAAAGATGGGAGGGGGGTGGGGAGGTGAGGTGGAAAAATGGAAGAGGCTGAGGTTAAGAGGCAAAAAAAAAAGGTGGTACAGCAACATAGTCTTCCCCTGCTGTTTTCCGAGCATCACTCTGGGTGGTGAGGAATGGTCATAAATAGGAAGCCCCCGATAACCCGTGCGCTATTTTTAGACTTGCTAATACAGGGGTGGGAGGATGTGGCGAGCCGGGTGGGGTGGAAAAACCAGTTCAAGTGGTAAAATGAGAAGAAAATATTATTGTTGGCTTGTTAAAGAGAGGCAGAGTGATTAAAGAGATACACACACATACCCATGAAGGAATGTTGAGGGGCTGAATTAGCTCTGTGTTATTCTTCAAATTAGTCTGGACTTCCAGTGTGCTTATTTTTTGCTTTGACTTAAATGTGAAGTGCAGTGAAATCTATAAATTTGGGGTCTGTTTTAAAATTCTGATATCTTGCAGTGTGCCATTTTATGCCCTGTGTAATGGGGTTTGTATGCAATATACAGTTGGGGAAAAAACAGCTTTACCCTGTTTGGTGAACTATATTCACCAGATAAAGTAAATCCTAACAACAATGAGGCTTTTGTATTTAACTTTTGACTAATTAACTCTTCACTTGACCTTGCAGGGACTTCATGTGTTGTTTACAACATATAATCACTGACCATTTTTGTCGCCTTTAACCCTTTAAAGCCTGATCCACAAAAAATAGGAAGAATATTGGATTTTTTTTAGTATGAAGTCTTTCTTTGGCCCCTCAGCATGTGAAAAAAACAGAAATTATTTTGATCAAATTAGCTTAGAATAAATAAATAAATAAATAGATAAATAAATACATACATACATATATATATATTCTACTGGCTGTTATCAGGTATCAGAATCAGAAATACTTTAATAATCCCAAAGGGAAATTATTCAGGTATATCTGAATGTGTACAACAGGGGTTTGAGCAAAGCTTTTACCACCGAATGATGCAAAAAGCCTCAGATCCAAAAGACTATGTCTAAAATATGATACATTTGGCATTATAGGTTTAAATGACTTATACTTATGAAATAAAATGTAAACACGACGGCTTTGAGGTAGAAAACTCAACAGCTGCTTGTATGGTATGTGCTTATGTTACAACATTCAAACTTGAATGTTCCTAACTCCAAATTCAGAGTTTCAGAGTGAATATATGCCAAAAAATCAATATGTATATACTTTAGTTACTTGATATATTTATAAACCTTTATCTGTGGTAAGTGACTTTTTAACCAAAAGGCCTCTTTGACACTTGTTGAGAATGGTAATTGGATTTTCCGTGGCAATCCTGTTTGGTGCACTGTTCCTATTTATTTATTGGTCAGAACAATATTGATATTTAGAGTTTAATGCCATGATTTTCTTTTACTGAAGATAGAAACTGGCAGAAGTCTGATATTCAATAATCACAGTGAAAAGAAAAAGGTCACATATTTTAGGGTAAAATTCAAGCAAATATAAAGCATCGACATCAAACTTCCTATGCATTCTGTTTTCAACCCCTGACATTTTACTTTCAGGTGGTTCTAATGTGTCAGCACAAAGAATAAGACATTTTAGACCAAGTGATACAGTCAGAAACTGCAACCCAGTTTGGGATGTTGAAGAAATATCCTCTCCTTATTTGTCTCTCTGGTATTAATTATTTAGAGATGTGTTTAGGATTGTCTTTAAATCTTTATGCCCATCCACTGAGACTGAATAAATTTCTGCTTGACACGGAATCAATCTGTGTGTGACAACAGTCCGACTGATACCGGTAAGCTATTACTTTTTCTAAAAGTTTTAACTTTGAATCCACCCAATAAAACCATTGAGTACACATACTGTTTAGTTATTATCTGTAAAGATACATAACCATTCGACTTCAGGGATAGCCGAGAGAAATCTAATTGATTGACAATATATTTGACCCAGAATCAACAATAATTTCAAAATCTCTCAATGCTCTTCAGGTTTTGTGGTAAGGAATAATTTGAGACGACTCTGTGCAGCTTAGCAGATATCCAATAATGGTCACCATGTTTAGTATCCTGTCGCCTTGTTAAACAAACAGAATACAGCCGAGACTAAAGAGGATTAAGAGGGCTGTTCTGTTTTTTAATGGACACGTGGGAACTCTTGAGTGGTGTCTTGAGTACGGCACTTGCTGTAGGTTCCACTGGTTGGCATTGTGCCTCGGATCTCCGGGGACCTTTTTGGCCTGGAGTTTGTACGCTCTCACTGTGTGTGGATGGAATCTGTAGATGTGAATGGATACTGTGTCATTGTGTGTCTCTGTGTGGCCCTGTGATCAACTGGCGACCTGTCTAGGGTGTACCTTTCCTCTCCTACCCAACTAGGAATAAAGATTAAGCTCAGAGGCTATGGATGGATGTTAAGATACTGGTTAATGGCCATGCTGACCAGTTGTAAAGCAGCAAAGATGCCATTCAGTTGAAAAATAATGGACCAATGCAACCATCTGAGGCCAAAGTAAAACTATTCTCAAAATAGCATTTAGGATATGTTTCTTTTTCTATTCTCATTTAATATAGCAAAAGAATTGTAGTTTGGCTACTTAAGACAACAGTCCATCTCCCTCTTTAACAAAACAAAGCATGACAACCATTGTTTGCTGGTGTATAGATAAGTTTTATTCCATTCCATAGTAAATATGAACAGTTTTTTCATACATTTTGCTTGGGGATAGCCTACAAGCTAACAGAATTCCCTAAAAAAAAAATTATGTCTAGTATCCCATAGAGATATTACAGAATTCTACACAATTAAAACTTTATTTAAAATGAAAAGCAACAGTCAAATAAATAATTATGCCTGGGTTGTGTATAGTGTAACATGAACATGCTATAACAACTTTCTAATAGCTGAATAATATCCCGCATAACCCTGAAAAGTGTTCATTCACGGGACGTAATCAGAGTAAGCAAAGCATTGTTGCACTATGAAGCAGTTGCAACTGTCATGATTTACATGAAATAAAGTAGGGGGGGGGGAAATTTGAAGACTGTGTCTTCTTTAAAGAAAAAAAAAAAAGACGTGTCTGCAGCTTACGTTTGTTAATGTCAGGAAAAAGTGTAACAGATATTCTAAAGCTCATTTCTTAGCCTGGGTTTCTTGGCACTCGCTACTGCCTCTCAGCGTTTTTGCTTGATTAAAAAGCACCCAGGAGTTTGCGAGCGCGTGGTAGGTGTGAGCGCACACCCTGACAGCTTAACATACTGATTATTCAAGCCTCTTAGGCTAAGCCACGGCACTCGAGTGATGAACGTCAACTCTCCCCTCTCCCTCGCACACACTCAATTTCTCCACTCTTTTATTCTTCATTTAAAAGAGTGGAAAAGCCAGTGACAGCTCGCCGAAAGCAAAACCTGTTGTTTCGGAGGCAGAAGGGATCAGTGACACAGTGATTCATACAGCGCGAAAGCTTTTTTTTTGGCTAGGCATAATCCAGCCAATGTTTTGGTTTGCTCACCATTTCTTCTGCAGACCTGGCTAGCAAAAAACCCAGCTGTGTACTGTCCTACTTTAGACAACAGGAGAACGCCCCTTTAGGAGGGTGTCATACTCTAGTCTAGTGGCTGTTTGAGGACAACGTAACAGAGTCAACACAGTGACGCATCACAAATGATTCTGGGGAAGAGAACAACCTCCAAACGGCTGCCAAGGGAACAGTATTTAACAAGCATCTTTACTATGCCTTTGATTACAGCTGTCTTCTACCTTTAACCCTGTGAGCTGTGTCGGTGACAGATTACAAATTGTACGTCACTGTCCATGAACATTGGGTACAAAGTAGGGGTGGGACGGTTCACAAAATCCACGGTTCGGTTCGATTCACGGTTTCGTGGTCACGGTTTTCAGTTCGGTTCGGTATATGTTGATTGTTAGGAAAATCTATTATGTCTTGTATAGTCAGGTTAAAACTGAAAGAAAAAAGCAGTCTGACATTTGATCCATTATTGTGACAGTCTGAGGTTAAAAGTAGATGAAATTCTGGCATTGCAAGAGAGGAGACAGTGCTAGTTCCAACATGTGCTTCCCTCTAAATGCAAAGTGGTCCATACAGCAGACCTAGAAACTGCTGTTGGCGGTCTGATTTTTATCGGCTACGCTGCTTCGCTTCTTCTTCTTGTTTACTACTGGTGGTTGGCTTTGGGCGCAGTAGCGCCCCCTTCTGCTCTGGAGGGAACACGCTTCCCTCTGAGAAAAAGGAGCAGCGTATGAACCGAACGCAACACACGCGAACCGAACCGAGACAGTCGAACCGAACGGTTCGGACGGTTTTCCGAAACCGTCCCATCCCTAGTACAAAGAGTGGTCATGTAAGGTATCTACCTCCACCTTAATTCCTCCCGGTCCTTATGGAGACTTGGAAAATGAACCGAAGAGATCTTTAGCAATGAATGGAAGTTATTCCGGCCACAAGTAAGATATCACAGCGCTGGACTCTCTGGAGAATGTTGTCTCAACGACGCGATCCCACCAAAGAGCGCCGAATACACGTCACTCAGGTACATTTATCTTCTTGGGCTAAGCTCCGCCCCGTACAATGCAAAAGCTGGTCTTCGCGGCACCGAATTGTAATTGGCTATTTAACTCTGACGTGAAGATGCCAGCTTCCTGTTCACGTGATCGTATAGTGTGGTAAAAAAGTGTTGTGAATGTTGTTTGATGGCGTGCAGCTAAAAACACAGGATAAACATGAACTTTAACAGAATCTAAAAATGAATTCTTTCAGTCATTATGATCAACTCAGACTTTAAGAAAAGTTTGTTTTTTTTCCAATTCAAATTCCATTTAAAACTAAACTAAAAATTTCAGTTTTCAGTTTGTTTGGCAGTGAATTCAGTCGTTTGCATAGGACCGGTTGCACAGAAGTGTAGGCTGGCCCTCTCTGGACACGGGCTGAGGATGCTCTCAGCTTGCTGGTGAGGCCGCGGCTGCTACTGCTGAGCCACACCTGAGTGACAGATTGTCCCCAGCTGGAGGCTCTGACCACCAGAGCACACACTCTGGATGCTAGGCTATTTAGCTGATATCGTGTATGCAGACAAAGCGAGTGTAAACTGAATCCTTCTGCAGAGGTATCGCATAAAGAGCGATCCTACACTAATTCAATATATATATATATATTTTTTCAAATTATTTCTATTGAAGCAAATGATGAAATAGTCACAATAAAGAATACAGTTCACTTTTTTTTAGATAAACGTATACTTATGCAGGTATAACTTCTAATATATACACACAATTACATATGTTGAAATAGTCACACCTACTACATATACCAAAAACAGAACAAAATAAGAACAATACATAATTCAATATATTTTCAACTTTTTTAAATGTCTACATTTCCTCAGAAAACAAACACATCTAAATAGTAAATGGCTGCCAAGAAATTTATAGTATGCTTAATTCTTTACTATGTTTATAATCAATTGGACCTAGATTTGTTCGTATTGGTTCCGTTCGTGTAAAATGACATGCATGTTTTCATGCGTGGAAGCTTGAGCGCACCCAGGCACGCACGAGGAGAGCATGCAAACTCCACACAGAAAGGCCCCCAGCTGGGATTCTGACCAGGAACCCTCTTGCTGCAGGGCAATGGTGCTAATCAGCAGAAGGCAGCAACACACAAAGTAACCTACCATGGAAATGGTTCACGCTTTGGTTTATACCAAAACATCCCCCCCTAAAAAACTAAAACAAAACAAAAAACAAACATACAAACAAATATATATATATGTACACACACACACACATACAGTGGGGGAAATAAGTATTTGACCCCTTGCTGATTTTGCAGGTTTGCCCACTTACAAAGAATGCAACGATCTATAACTTTAATCATATGTACATTCTAACAGTGAAAGACAGAATCCCAAATAAAATTCCAGAAATTCACATCATATGAATTTATAATAATTTATAACCATCTGATGAGGAAAAATAAGCATTCTTTGTAAGTGGGAAAACCTGCAAAATCAGCAAGGGGTCAAATACGTATTTCCCCCACTATATATATATATATATATATATATATATATATATATATATATATATATAAACACACACACACACATTTTTGGGGAGCAATTCTGTTCATAAATCTATTCATACATATTCAAAAGTACACTATGTATAAAGTACCAGAACCTGATCAGTTCAGGTTGGCCAAAAATAGTCATGGGAATTATTTCTTTGTTGGATATTGTGGAATCTCAACAGTTCTGATGTGTGTTTGGCTCAAATCAACATCCACAATGAAACACCATCCGTTTGTGTGGTAACTGTTCCTAACTTGTAGCTCTCTAATGCAGCTTTTGCCACTGAAATCCTTTGGCAAGAACAACATTGCTAAGATTCCAATATCAGTTAAATGAGCATCTAGGAAACCCAATCTGTTCACCTAATTTGAGATTAAACACCAAATATAACTGTTACACACTTCCTTCCACTTTAGGCCCGTTATTTAGTGTTGCGATTGATAAGTGTTGTTTACTAAGTTCTGCTAAAGTCAGTTGCCTGCCATCTTTGAGCCCGTAGATCCATGTTCGTTCAGCTATGTCTCATCCATTCTTCATTTCTCTCCGAACACCCGTCACAATAAAGCCAGGTTTAGGAATGGCTACATCTCCAAGCCGACAACATTCAACAGTATACGTGTTTAGTTCAGATTTGACTTTCTTCCCTCTTTCGGGGTCGGCCTTTCTACTTTGGTATATTTGACGTGTCAGCATCCGAGCGCTCCAGCTTCATCTTACCGTCCAGAAACATGTAGTTTAGGTTAGTTAGTGTTTGGTTGTTGGTTGGTTGGTTGTTTGGGTCTGTGTGACCCTGCAATGGACTGGGTGTCAGCTGGGAATAAGCATTGGGAACAAGAGGTATAGAAATAAAAAAAAATGGACATATCTGGCTTGGTCCGAATGTCTACTGAGTTTAATCCGACACTTTAAATATGTTTTCCAACACCAACCAAATTATGTAATCAGTATTATTAGCACTTTCTTTCCTATTAGCCTCTGAGGAATTACTTTTGAATATGTCATTATTAACAGCAAGTGCATGTATATCGAACACTTTGTTAAATCGACAAGGAAATTAAATATATGACATTACATTTGCATGGAATTTCATGGCTCCACTACACCAAAGAATGTTTCTGATAAAAATCCTTCACTAACAATCAGGTTTGACTTCCTTATACGAGGAACCTGTCAACCCCACTGTGGACTTCTAAGTATCCGTTTTCTCTTCAGACCCTCCTCTCCATTTGATCGCTCATTTACAAGGTAAATGTATTCATATAGCATTACCCTTATGTTTCCCTGACACACTTTTTCTTTGATATGGGAATACATTTTTTTTCCGGAAGCATCTGCGGAACAGAACGCCTCTCAGGTTGCTAAGTCAGCAATAGCACAGCCAACTCGGTTTAAGCAGGTAGGGGGGGAAAAAAATAAATAAAATAACAATAAAAAAAACAGGCATGCACTTTAAGAGCTTGAGAAAACACTTCCCCGGGTTGCAGCTGCTGGCACGCACTCCACGTCTCAGCGGAGGCTTCGATTGGGAGGGGTCAATGAAATAGTGCAGTTCTGAAAACGCAGAGCTTAAAAGCGTATGAAGACCAGCCTGAGCTTTCTTACCTTCCCACATGTGCAGCCTGAGTCATTCATTAATGAATTAGTAAAGAAAAAAAAGATCTTGCAGAATCCTGGGGGGTTGATGTTTAAAAATTCCACCATTTGCTATTAAGAGAAACATTTTGAATGCCTGGCTGCACGAAAATAATGCTGAAATTGTGACGAAACTCCTTGTAAACGCATGCCTAGAATGACGTAGATTTTACCAGCAGACCTCGTGTGCTTTTTCCCGTCTGTCTAATTCTGCTTTCCACATTACGAAAGTGGAAATGGCCTTAACCATTCCTTCATCCTCCATTATTAATTTATTGGAATACTGAAAGTGTGTCAGTGCAAATGGCACATATGTTTTAACCAGAGCCCGTGTACCTTCTGTGCCACATTCTTACTCAGACATAACCAGGACTTTCTTTTGTCAACTCCTAATCATGAATGAGCTCATGATTTTACAGCCTATTTGGTAAAAATGGTATCTACAGATCACCACACCGCAATGGCAACAATTATTGAGGTTGCAGAAACCGAGGCTTGTCCAGCACGCGTAAAGCCTCAATTCTAATTGCAGAAAACACAATGCGAGCTCTGAGTCTTCTGTGTGCTGGCGCTGTGTACGGAAATCCCTTTTTCTGACATTTCGGAACAGCTTGCCCATGGCACGGGCTGCGCTGGGTTTCGCTGTGGGGAAATCAGAAGTGGAAGCAGATTATTCAAACAGCGTGGTATCATCTCCACTCATGCAGACATGATGGATTTTGATCCATCGGCTGATTCGCTTTTGTTGTTCTGTAGGGGTGTTGCATGATGTCACAGGTCCCCAAGTACAATATTGTCAGCGTATTGCAAATGTGGCTTCAAGTATTGGGGAACTCCTGCATTTAGAATGTGAAATTGATCTTTAAATGCTTCATGAAGTCCTTCAAATGATCAAATGTGCTTTAATGGTAGCTCGTATTTCAGTAAGTGTACGCATTTGTGTGTGCGTGTGTGCACTTTTTGCGCGTACAATGATGAATGGGAAAACTACAAACACCGAAATCGAGGAGGTTTTCGCGCACAACCCTACCCCCGCTTTGGGATTAAGTGTTTAAAGACTGGAACATCAAAGAGTTTCAGTGTCGTCTCCATGTCAAGGAAATGCTCTGTGCTAACAGCGCGGGGATGTCAAATGCTGCTTAACAAAACAGGATATTAGGCTTCCCCTGACACACAAATACGAATTCGCTGCAGCTTTTAGGCAGAGACACATTCCCTTTGAGCACACACATTAGGGTGATATAGAATGTCGAACATGACTCTCCATTTTCTGTATCACTTTTGCATTACTTATATTATGTAGGACCTCCACTACTCTATATCTGTAGACCAAAAGGCTCATGTAAAGGCTCATCAACCACCATGCTGTAACAGTTTGTACTTCTGTTGTGTAGTTCCGTTCACTTGCATTTTACATCAGGGCTGCACAGAGGTTTTCCAACCCACTGACCTCATTAATGTGACAAGATCAAAGAAGTCTTTATCAGATTGCGTTCGTCATTCGGCGATAGGGTTCGAACTGCCAGAACATCACAGGGGGTCACCCAGAGTGCTCGGTATTTTATCTTTGACTTCTCTCTTTCTTGAAATGAGCTGTTTTATTATTCAAAAATCAAATCCCTTTTAGTGAATATGATATGTCATGTCTTTTTGAACATTTTATGAGCAAAAGGAATGCATTCGGTTCACAGTTATAAAGGCTCCAAGGATCACAGAATATCCAAATACCAGAAGGAAGTTTTTATAGAAACTTAAAAAAGTATATTTTATGGCCAAAAGATTCCAATGTACCCTCCACTTCATCAATTGGTGACATTTAGGATAGAATGTTTGATGTTTACAAATGCTTTATTACACATCAAGTACAGAAGTATCCATACCTAAATGAAGTTGTGTTGCTCTGTGAATCTAAACAAACTAGTTTTGTACAGCTTTTGCCTGTGATATTTAACTGCCATGGTTTGTTTTAGGAACTCATTGGATTTTTCACAATAATATATATGTTATTATATATATGTTATCATATATGTTATTTGAATATATATTCAAATAACTGCTGATATCTTGATATATACAGTCTATACACACATATATATATATGTAGTTTTTAAATGTATTTATTTATTTATTTATTTAATTTGTGAACAGGCCTTAGCAATCCATTCTTCACTCCATGCCAGTCAAAGCAGTAACTCCTTTGTTTTAGATTTGGTATTTAAAAGTTTAAACACATTTTCAGAATTTGGCTTTGGCTCTCAACTAGAACTGGGTACACTTTTCTGTGGAACAAAACCAAAGATGTGTGAGGCACTTGCAATGTCAGTGTTTTTCCTGCAGTAGAAAGCAAACTCTGTGCTTTTACTGATGTGCAAGCTGAAGCTCAACGCTTCCCTGAAAAGAAGAATGTTTCTATATCTGAAACAACAAAAAAATGAGATAGATCAAGATTATTCAAGCAAATACTATTTTTAACAAAATGCATTTTTAACCATGCTTAAATTTGGATGCTCAGTCTGCAGACTAGTGTTTTTTTATTTTTATTTTGTCTGATCTGCAGAGAACAAACGACAAATAGAACCGAGCACCTGCTTCAACCTGAGCAAATGTGCACGAGAAAGCTGGGACAGTTCAGCATTATAGAACCGGTAATTTACCACCTCAGGGAGCAATCAAGCTCCTTTGCAATACATCTTTATGGAAAGTTTAGAATCAGGTAATATGCTCCGTCAGAAAAAATGACTGCTCAACAGTTAGCAAATTGTAATTTGTCAGATTTATTAAAGCTGGCACTTTTTCATCGGCAGAAAAAAAAGTAATTGTAAAGAGTAAAAACAGCTGTGCATTTTCCGTGCACAATAGGAGAGCTTTGTATTGATGAATGGAATATATTTGGCTGACTGTGTATTTATACGCGTCACAAATACATTGTATAGCTTAAAAAGACACTTTATAGATTTCGTTTAGTCTTTTAATCAGAATCTTATTAAAGTATGATGTGGATGCTTGGACTGGACATAATTGCAGGTTTGGAGTCGGCCCTTTTCCTTCTGGTGATGTGTGCAGGATTAATGGGGCTGGTGTCCACTGCTCTGGGGAATATATTACACACAGAAACGGCTAAACTTTAATTGACTGGGCAAAAAATATTGATGCTGTATTAAAAATATCGACATGGATTTGTGTCTTGGTCCTTAAAGTAGACGGGGAAAACTCTTGCTAGAGCTATTTACTTTCATATTCAAATTGTAATGTTAAATATGATAGAGGAGGGATGATAATTGATGTCAGAATTCTGAAATAGACTGCAGAAGATAAATTAAACCACAAAAACCTCCATCAGCCCGAATATCTATATCTATCTATATTAACTATCGCTAACTCTGACTGAACTCTGATCAAACAACTAACTGATAATGACCTAATGAAGTAAAAAACCCATTCATGATGCTCACCTATGGTAAAAGATTAACTATTTTTGTCAGAAAAACACAACAAAACTAAACATGAATGTGAGTTTGTGACCGTACGCCATGAAGAGATTCATAGGTAGTGATACAAACATAACCCCATCCATTGTTCCAAAAGTGTATAATTAAAAAAGGTATGATGAATAAGTACTTTGAGTCATTTACACATGTCAGAGAGGATGAGCAGATTAGAAATAACCACGGTAAAACATAATTTATCCTAAACTGTAACTTGACAGGCCATAAAATTACATTGACAAGCCCCAGTTGGCTTCTGATTGTTCAGTTTGACTTCTTGTCAGGGGACGTTTATGCTGTTTACACATTTTGTGTTGTTAAAGATCATGAATACAGTAGAAAACAAGCTATAAATACACTGTATCTAACATTAAAAAAACCACAAAACGCTTCCTGTTATAGCATTTTGACTAAAAAGACATTGAAATTAATCATTTATTTAATTCAGAGTTACTGAATTTCTATAGGTGGGATCTATCCGGGTACCCTGGGGCTTCCAAACAATGTCCAGAGACGTGTGTGTTGGCTAACTCTGTGTGTTTGAATCATCTGTGATTAACTCGTTGCTTTTCAAAAGGGCAACCAGTGACATCTGGATCAGGTTCCAACCCGCCCACATGACTCCGAATGAGATGAAGCAAGAAAATAGTTGTGTTAATGGATGGAAAATTCAGATTTAAAAGGACTAGTTTAAAACTAAAGGTTGTTCCTTAAACTGTGACGTGTGTTTTTATGACATTGATGTTTAAATGCTTTACACACTTCTACGAATAGTATAGTATGGATCCTCAGAACTACAGATTTTAATATATCTTTGTTCCAAATCAGCACAGAAGTAATGTTTATGCCTTCTTATTGGTGTTTTAAATGGGCAACCACATTAATCTGGCTCAATTAACACAGTGTCCATGTTTGGTTGATTTCCTAATTTCCTTCTTGTCTTCTGATTCTTCTTCAGTCAGTTTGTTTTGTTAAGATATTTCAGGTTACTTCCAGATTTTGGGGATGTTTTCTTGAAGAGGACTTAAAGGTGATCTCATGAAAAAAAAAAGATATACCTACAGATTCATGACACTTACTTAAGACTGTGGGTACCTGCTTTGCTTCCCGTTTGATTTAGTGAATTCTGCCATATTGTGATGTAATGACACCGTTATCGTTTTTTAAGCCTTGCACTTGCCACCATTCACCTCCAACTTTTCTTCAAATTGATGATGTTTCTCAGTGTTCATGAGTGATAGCAGCCTGATGACACTTATGGTGAATATTTAGATTTTCCCATACACAGTGGGGCAAAAGGGTATTTGGTCAGCCACTGATTTTGCAACTTCTAATTCTTAGAAAGATGAGAAAGGTCTGTAATTCTCATCATAGGTACATTTCATTTCAACTATGAGAGGCAAAATGAGAAAAACAAAATCCAGGAAATCCCGTTGTAGGGTTTTTAAAGAGTTAATTTGGAAATTATGGAGGAAAATAAGTATTTGGCCGACAACAAAAGTTGTAAAATTGTCGCTTTGTTGGCAGGGTCAGAGGTCAAGCATTTCCTGTCAGTATTCAGCAGCTTTTTACCCACTGTAGCTGATAGTTTGGCCCATTCCTCCATGAATATCTCCTCCAGAGCAATAATATTTTGGGGCTGTCTGCTCCCTCTGCAGATTTTCACTTTTTGAAACATCAAATAAAATTTTGTCAGAGATTATTTCCCAACTTCCACATGGTGAAATTCTGAACAATGAGGTTAACTCAGAAGTAATCTCAAACCAGATTATATTCTGCTCCCTATAGTGCCCTATCTCTTAGAGAGATATGTGTTTTTGCCAATTAGTTGTTTAATTTTCATTTCATTTTTCATTTTACAATTTCACTTTACATGTTTTTTTAACAATTGCCACCATCAGTCTTGGTCACTACTTCCACTTTAAAGTGACATCACTGCACTTACTAGCTCCTAATGCAGGATGTATCACTGAATGACACAATAAGCTTAAAAAGATGAAAACAAAAAGGGACTTTTGATAATATTTAACATTTTTGCATGAAAACTCCCCCCCTCCAAAAAAAAGACTGAATTTTATATTACTTGAGTATGTTAAAACTTTTGTGAGATTTCTTTCGAATTTCATAGAAACATAGGAAAAGCTCTACAACTTTAAAATCACTTGGAAAGACTTTGTTGGTGTGTGGCGAGCTAAGATGTCAGAATACATTACAGAATACATGGTTCTATGAGAAGCATATAGTGTATGAGAAGAAATCCTCTCAAATCTACAAGAAAATTCAGGTTTTATTCTATTTTTTAAAAGAAATTCAGTGTAAACCTCTTTAAATATACATATTTTTAGACTTATTACATCAGAATAGTTTTACTATGTGAAATTTCTACCACAATCTTGTTTAATTCATATTCAAAAGCTTGTTTTGCAAATTCTGTATTTAATTATAACCATGCCCAAAGTGAATTTAAACCTTTTAATGAGTTATTTTCTCGTTAGCCTGTATAGCTTAGTGGGTAACTGGCTATGGGGTGCAGACATGTAGTGGGTGGGCACAGAGAGCCAGCCATAACCACGTTCAGAGTTCACAACCAGACAGTTTCCGTGATGAGCCGGCAGAAAGGCGTAGCTCTCCGGACATAAATATGTCCGGCCCAGAAGATATACAACCAGCAATTCCATCTCCAGTGGAAGCTTCGTCAATTGCTTTGTGACCCCCCCCCCATCCCCTCCCCTCCCCTCCCCCCTCTCGCCAGCTTATGCAGGCATGCAACACATAAAATCGCCTTGCCCACATGAAAGTGCAACCAATACACTCAATGAGTGGGTCAAAAATTGTATATTAAAAAAAAGAAATACGGAAATGACGTCAACGTTTAATGATTCTCATGCAAATGCAATCATCAGTTGCATTCAGAAACTCTGCAGGGAAGAAGTCCAGCTGCTTGCAATTTTTACGAGCAATTCTTATCCATCGTATTTTGTCATGTTTTGTATCTATACCCAATGTTTCAAAAAGGTAGCGTTCATATTTTAGATAGTTAGGGGTAATCAAACTATGTGCATAATTTCAATAGCACAGAAGACATTAAAACTCGCTATTTGCTATTTCAGCAAGGGCAACCACAAAGATTGTAAATCATGTTTCAAGGTAGAGTAGTCCAGTGGAGGCATAATGGATGGCTGTGTGATTCATGAATCATGCATTATTTCATTAAACAGATGGGAGTTTTCACCCTTAGAATTTTCCATTGTTACTCTCTACCTTTACCCTGAATTGAGTTGGAACCGAAAGGGGTTTACATCCAGCAGAACATTGTCAATCTTGTTACAAAACAAAATCCTCCCGATGGAAAATGAGTTTCAATTGACAATTTAAATCCAAAATCCCACAAAAGATTGGAGACAAATTGTCCCCAGGTTTGCTTGTCCTGATTTGTGAGCTGTGGTAAAATCAGGACGTGCTAGCAAATGCATTTAATGTCGCCCTGTCTTTAATATTTCAAAACAATCAATAAAAGATTTAAAAGGTGGCTAAAGTTACACAAGTCACAGACAAATGAGAACCAAGATTGAGGCCAGTTTGAAACAAGATTTCCTTCTGTTTCCTTTCCAGTTGCTTTTAACATCTCATTTTATGAATTGTTTTTCTTCTTTAAATTTCACGATTATTGTACAACATTTTTCTGGTTTGAGGTAGCCAACCAATTATTTATATTTTCAGTTATAGATGCGTAACACAAAGGTAAATGCTGTCCTGATTGGCTCTGAGTTGACTGTAGATGGGTTTAAAAATTAAGATAAGAAGTAGTCATGAAGCTACAATTTAAATGAAAATATTTTGAAAAATATTAACATATTTCAAATTTACCCTTGAAAATATAACATTTCCCTACAATTCTAAATATTTATATTGTCAGAGATGTCAAATCAAGTTGAGACTTTCTTCTTTCTGGTAACTTCCATAAAGCATTACATGCACCTTTTCAGACAACCAACCAACCTAGTGGTGACTTGTGGCATTTGTTAGCTTGTGATGAACCAAAAGACCAAATATGTTTCTAGTGGCGTCTGTTTTCGGTTGGCATTGTTTCTAACGGCAGCAAAAAACTCTGCATCCAAATTAAGCTAATTTTCTTTGTGTTGTTTTTATTTAGAACAAGCCAGTCCTTCTTGCAAACTCCTCCTTGCATCTGTTTTTGAGATGACAATGTTGGAAGACATGAGCAGTAACTTTTCTTGTACCTTATTTCATCATAATGCCCAGAAGTTGATCAGATGGGAAATGATGCAGCCCAAAAAGGGTCACCATTATCTCAATTTATGAGCAAAAGTCCTTAATCGTCAAATTTTTCTGCATAATCTGCGATGCAACTTTAAAGTCTTTTTTTATGGATGTCCAAAAGAGGCTGCATTCTGTGCCAGGTGCTTTAAAAGGCTAACAGAATACTGCATAAGGCTTTGTTTGAGAATTTTACACAGAAGCAACACTGAGTACAAATTATGGACGATAGTTTCTTTCTTTTAAATCAAAATCAAAATACTTTTTCATAAAAACAAAAGTCTGGTTAAACAAAGAGACTTTACTAACAAAGCATTCTTCATTTGGATGATTTAACACAATTTGTCTCTAATTTGAACCATTATTATTTAGGAAAACCAACATCAGATTGTGTTGATCTGCTGTTGGTTTTGATAAAGTATAATCAGACATTTTCACAAAACTATTTTGGCCACTTTAGAGTTCCATATATTGAATGCTTTGTTCTAATAGTAGCTCTCAGAATTCACAAAAAGTGACGTCTATTTCCTTTTCTATCATGTATGTGTGATTTTGTTACCTTTTTTTTCCAATCTGAATATAGAACTTTTTCTGCTCCTCTGCTTGAAAACCTTAAGGTGTTTACATTTCAGGTCTGGAATATATACTCAACCCAACGGTCAGTTAAGACTTTCAGTATTCATTTTAGATTGAGCTCTGCTGATTGGCTGTTTGAGATATCTTCTTTTTAAACTGGACCTTTCCCTCTCTGTTATCACTGTGAAATCCAGGGAATTATTCTAAAATAAGGGATTAATTAGACAAAAGATTTGTTGATTTTGCTCTCTTTTGCAGTATATCTTTGTAAGAAAGTTTCATGAGAAAATACTTTTGGATTGTACTTTTACTTTTGTGTTGAACACCCACAATATTAATATATTCAACTGAATTGAGCTGGACAGTAGATTAAAGTGTGATGTGGATTTATTTTCGAGATACAAAACTGTCTCTAAAGAAACTCACATAAATAGCTATGGATAGGTTAAAGAGGATTCCATAATCATGTATAAGATCAGAAATGAGTTGTTGAATTTGTTAGCTAAATAGGTAGTCTAAAAAGTAAAAAGAGTTGTACTTTAAAGAGAAAGCAAGCTAAACTGGCAGAGAAAGGCCAAGATTAAAAAAAAGAACAACTATTTGAGAGCAGAAACATCTAAAAGTTCTTCAAGCAAACAGAATATCCAGATAAAGCGGTGTGACGCTGAGTTGTTGGGACGGTTACACAAAAATATGTTAAAATGCTTCCGTCGAGATGCTCCCTCTCCGTTAAACACAGCATGACTAATACCTCCTCACAAACGACAGGGCCTCCTCATCCTGCACACAATGACATCAAAGCAACTCATTTGCCACGACTCGGACTGGACCCACCGAACTTCTGTGGGGGGGGGGCGTGGGGGGTCATTTTAGCGAGCCAGCATTTACTAAAAAGCTTAATGGGGCCAGCTAAGCCCCTGTTGTTGGCCTTTGTGTGTGAAAGTGAGCACTTAAGTGCTGCGCAGCCTCTCCTGAGTGCGTTTGTGAGCATAAGCATTTCCTCCGACGTTTGGCCCCTTTGTGTGTCCTTGAGAATGCATCGGCGTTTGCATGCACGGTCAGTTGCACATTTGAAGGTGCATGTATGCAAGAGATTGCATTCAGGATACTTTTAATAGGCTTTAAACAAGAAAAGAAAACCTGTGTAAGGTGGATTATTTTTAATTGCTGTCTTACAACATTACACAAGATGAGGTGTAAATGTTAGCTTTTTTGTGTTTAGGCCTATATCAAATGATGAATAAAAGAAAAAATATTCCACTGTTTACTGAAAGGTTACTCTATTTTGGCTGATGAGCCATTTCGAATTTTTGTTTAATTTTTTTTTTTTACTAACAGCCAACATTAAGACACAGAAGATTTTTTTTTGCATTTGATTTGTTCATGATTTTATATTTTGAACACGTTCATCCTCCCATCAGCTGTAAGATTTCTGAGTGTTTTTAATTGTTCCTTTGTTTGTTTCTTATTACACTGCTTATCTTAAACTAATCCAAAATCTGCTCCACGTGTCAATCGTTTCTATTTTCAGTCACCAATAAAGAAGTCGTTGACTGGTATTCTCATTTCAGGGTTCCTCTCCTGAACTATGCCTTAGTGTTAGCAATTATCTTAGTCACCCTGATATTTTGTCATCACTAATAAATATCTGTAGTCTCACAGAATTTTTACTATCCGTCATGAGCTCAGAGCGACATTTCATGACTATGCACAAGTCAAATATTTTCAAATCCTTTGTTTAAATTATTGGTTAGTTGTTTTATGGATGAAGTAGTGGCTCTCAAGATCTTTACAGGATGACAGAATTAGTAAGAAATCAGAGGTTGAAATTATATGGGGATCAGGAGGATCAGTCAAAAGAATATTGTTTTTATTTTCTTGATTATCAATTAATAAGGGCATAGTCTATACACACACACACACACACACACACACACACATATATATATATATATATATATGTGTGTGTGTGTGTGTGTGTGTGTTAAAATATACTTTAAATGATCAGAAATTTCCCTAAAAATTAAGTTGCATTAAAGTTTTTGTAGGACACTTGTAACTCGGACAACATACACACTGTATAAAGGCCAAAATGGGCTCCACAGTGGGTGGACAACTGTCATATTTATACATACTGACACAAAGAGTTTGATTATGGTTTGAATTATTGAATTAGCAATTAAATTCTTTATCATCTCTCTGATCATGCTGGCAGTTCTAAAGTCATCATATACAGGACCGCTAATCATTCTAATCAGTGGAGAACGATACATTGTTCTTATGATAGTTGTAGTAATTGTTTTCATTGTGATGATATTCATTTTTTTGGGCAATGTGATGGATATTATTTTTTCAATTTCTGTTTGGATAAGTGCTTTGTTTCTTAACCCATCTTGTCATGCCTGTGTTGTATAAATAGCATGCGTCTATTCATGTTTTGGTATTGACCAAACATATCATTCAGCTTTCAGTTCTTCTTTGTACATATGTGTTAATGCAGTGTTTTACCACTGTTGTAGGAAACCTTTTTCAACTTTTTTCTTCATTCCATGGTATCTTCATATAATTTCACCCTTTTTTAAGAATACAAAATAACAAAATAACAATGTGGGCAGCATGGTAGCGTGGTGGTTTGCACCATCCCCCCACAGCAAGAGGGTTCTGGGTTCGAGTCCCGGGGGACCCAGGACCTTTTTGGGTTCTCTCTGGGTTCTCCAGCTTCCTCCCACAGTCCAAAAACCTGCATGTTAGGTTGATTGGATATACCAAATTGCCCTTAGGAGTGAATGTGAGTGTGTGTGGTTGTTTGTCCTTGTGTGTGGCCCTGCGGCGGACTGTCCAGGCTGTACCCCGCCTCTCGCCCATTGACCACTGGCATAGGCTCCCCCACGACCCCATCAGGGAATAAGCAGTAATGATAATGGATGGATGGATGGACAATAACAAAGTTGGATGACCCTATGGGCCTCGTATAAGGGTAGGCGGTACCACTAAACTGAGAGTGACAAACAGCTCACCTAGCACACTTTATTTGAATGTTACAGTATATTTACTGCAATTGGTGTAATAGTTACCAAACCCACAACGAGATCCAGGACGCCAAATTTAAATATATGCATGTATATATACAGTAAATACAGTGGGGGAAATAAGTATTTGACCCCTTGCTGATTTTTCAGGTTTGCCCACTTACAAAGAATGCTTATTTTTCCTCATCAGATGGTTATCAATTTTTATAAATTAATATGATGTGATTTTCTGAATTTTTTGGGGGGATTCTGTCGTTCACTGTTAGAATGTACATAGCCTATGATTAAAGTTATAGATCGTTGCATTCTTTGTAAGTGGGCAAACCTGCAAAATCAGCAAGGGGTCAAAAACGTATTTCTCCCACTGTATATACATATTGCTGCTGTTAATATATAGAGTACGCCAGAAATATTACTTAATGAGCATATCAATGATTTTTTATATTCCTTTATTTGTGTCAGAATTATAAGAGAATTATAAGATAGCTAAGTAGAGCTTTATACATTGGGTGATCAAAAGCCAAAAACAAAACACTATGGGACAAAAATGTGAGGAAAGCAGTATATTCATGTTTAAAGTTGATGAAATAGTGTCTGCCAGGACCTTAAATGAAAAGTTATACGATGTAAAAATTATTAAAGAAATTAAATAAATAAAGCCTTTGTTAACTTCTTTGAAGCATTATACAATGTAACAGTTGTTTGAGTTCAAAATGCAGAGTCTGAGAGGGTTATTGGAGTTGTTGAAGATTATTATGTTTGGTGTTCCATGGTCATTAATGTGAATATACACTGTTTATTTCTAACCCACAATCCTAGCTGATTTATTTGAGGCTATAAAAAGACCAAAAAAATAATAATAATAATTTCACATTTTATATAGAGAGTAAATATACAGACAGCAACTAGACCAATCTCTATTAGCACAGTTGTAACATTCTTATAATTCTTAATCATCATAGATTGTCAGCCCAGTTTTTATAGGTTTAAGGACACAAAGAGGCTTTTGTTTGAACTTTTGACCCGTTCTGTATCTTTGCACTTTCTCTAGTCATTTAAGTCTCTGAAGTGTTCCTTCTAAGTTCCTGTTTTTACACCGTTTTTTTTCTTTCTTTTTTATTATACACCTCTGCACAGACTCTCTCTACAGTAGTAACAAAAATCAAAACGTTACCTTTGGACTCATGTGGTAATAAGTTCACAGTTTCCATTCGCAGTCCTCTGCTGCCTCCCCTCAAACATATCTTGAAAGCAGCGTGTGTGTGTGTGTGTGTGTGTGTGTGTGTGTGTGAGAGAGAGAGAGAGAGAGCAGAGAAAGAAACGGGGCGAGATGAATTTACCATCAGTGAAGGGTGAGTCCTTCAGTAGATGGGGTCAGCGCTCTAATCTGTGGAAGAGATGACATTGTGAGGATATTTAATGAGAGGATAAGAGCAAAAGCGAGGGGGTGGGAGAATTAGCCTTTTTAGATATCATTAAACATTAATACTGTCAGGGGACTGGCGCACGCTGGGGTCCTTTTCATTGACTTTCATGCTGCGTGCTAATAGAGTCTCACCTCTGGGGACCTCGGCAACCCTCACCCACCTATCAGTGAGGAGCTCAGGCTGAGGGGAGATGGGATCGCCACCCCGCTTCCGAGGATGAGATTACTGCACACGTGTCTTTAAACTTAACATTAGATGAGGTTATTCACTATCTCCAGCTTCCTCTTTTTTTCTCATGTGTATTGTATTCATAAAAAGTAACAGTTTAAACTATTAAAACTCTAAAGCCGCCAGCATAAATTTTGCCTGTACTTCAATAGTCATCTGATGAATGTAATGTACAGTAATCTGTTCTTGAAATATCCAGTCCAGGGTTTATACCAAATTTTCTTCTATTCTAAATGTCTTTACTTGGATGCAGTTTGGTGAGGGTTAATTAATGTGTACAACAGTCTTATGAAAAATTATTATTGCACTGAAGCAGTCCTTCAGTTGACAATTGGCTTTATGATAATAAACATGTAATTCAAACAATATCAGTGTATAATAGATTGTATTTTCTATCAGAAAGAAAAGGCTTTAAGAGTAATATTCCCCTCATATAAAAACAGTAATCGAATATGAATATGGATAATCATCAAATATGTCTCTTATATTACTCTAATTACATAATACAGTAGTATAGTATAGTATACTTTGTACTATCATATGATTTTCTGCCAATCAGTTAGGTTGATAGACTTATTGACCCAGCTTTACTCTTACCAAGGAAAGAATTTGCATCATAAATTATTATCACAAAATGTTAATGGCAAGAGAAGCATTATTATTCATGTGGAAGTGTCTCAACACTAAGTGGTGCTGTTCTCATGAATCACCAACAGAGGGCAGTGATCTCCTTCTAAAGTGAGGAGTGAGCGTTTGTGTTGCCACATATTTGGTTTATAGCTGGGTGTGGCTGGAAAAGAATTAACCTACTGCTATTGTGCAAAAATAACAGCACTCTATATTGGAAATAATACGGTTCGTTTCTTTTGCAGGGATTCCACGCCTGTCCTCACTTGGAGTGCTGCCTGTGAAGATCTCACCTGTTTAAACGTATGAAACCTGAGTGTATTTTTTCAATTAAAAAGCCTCAACGTGACCCTTTAAGTTCACTCAAATGCATCTTGTGTTTTTTTGTTTTTTTTTGTGTCCAGCAGTGTCTTTTGGTACTCTGGTATCACAGTGTTTTCTTTATTTCCCTTCTCGCAGATCCAGAGTGCTTGGTTGCCATAATTATTTTGATCCAAACAGACCTTGGCTGAAGGTGTTTACAGAAGTAAGTAGATTTTATAAATTAGTATAGAGACATATTCAATTCAACACTTTCTCCAGCCTGTAATGATGTAGATCATTTTCATAAATTAGATCCCCATAACTCAACCAACATCAGTCAAACGTAGTTCCTGTTTGCCATGCCATGTTGTTACAGTCTAAGGTTTTTTCTAATTTATTTTTTATTTTTTAGATCTTATCAGTCATCCACTCATCCAATTCTGCAGGAGGGCTGAAAGCCACAGGTCACATGACCTGGAAGAAAAAACCCAGGAGACTTTTGGGATCCCTCTTCGGTCAGACATAACTTTTGTAATGACTTTTGCATAAGCTTTGAGTAAGTTGTGGGAGGCTTGGTTAGCTTTAAAAGGAATTACAGAGAAGACAATGACTTGTTCACAAAAGCCTATGTAGATGTTCAGTCCTAAACTTGATGTCTGTCTTGTTGTTGCTGTGCTTTAGCATGGGCAGGCTATCAACCTGAGGGGAAGTCAAAAGGCTGATGAACTGATCTGTGTCTGGGAGACCACGTTGCGCCGGTGCCCTGCATGCCCAGGGAACAAAACCCCCAGCGAAAATCTGGTAAGTAACGGAAACTAATTTGATCCGTCAAGGCTGACAGGCCTCCCATTCTCCAGATGTGTGAGTAATGAGGTGTCCTTGGGTTAAGGCCATAAACTGGGAAATAGTTGACGAAACATCACGCTGATGGCCACATGGGTTAGAGAAGAAAATAAAAAACTCTCAATCCTCTGAAGAAATCATTTTCTTGCACTAGAAACTGCCAGTTTTATTTTCTTTCTCTGATGATAAAATAAAATATTAAGTCTAAAACGCGGTAATTCCCTGTCAAACAGTATTGCTACACAGCTACAAGACAGAATGTGATAGTAAATTATCATTTCGGTTTTAGTTTTGTGATTTTTTAATCATTCCACCATTCCCTCTTTTGCAACTGTTTGGTGATCCAAACAGAAAATGTTTGATAGTCTTATCTAAGTTTGCAGTTACAGATTGAGTAAAATGACTGGTAGAATCATCTGTAATGTTTCACACTAACCCTACATGTCATATCGTGTATATTTAATTTCACTCCAAGATTTACAGCAAGCTCTGTTGTCTTTGTGAAATTTGTAAAAAAAAATATAGTGAGACCATATTTTTTGAGCAGGTATTGTAAAAGTTACTTGGTTTGCACTTTGGTTAACATGAGCTATTTGTTAGCTGTTGTCGCCCCACTAGTCTCCACATAGCTGGGAAAAGGTGGGCTTTTATCTGTGGAAACCATGGACCCTCACACACCAAAATGATGCTGGGAACCAGCAGGGGGGGAAATGCCTCCCTGCTGGGTGTCCTGACATCACAGAAATCCGAACAAACAAATAGAACTCGGCTCCGAGTGTGCGTCAAACTGCCACCCGGGATGGCCATCCATCCATTATCTATACTGTTTATTCCTAGTTGGGGGGCCTATCCAAGCTGACATCCCAGAGACAGGGTACACCCTGGACGGGTCACCAGTCCAATGAAGGGCCACACACACACACACATTGACAGGGCCAATTGAAAGTATTCTATTAACTCATTGACTGCCAGCCATTTTCAGAACAGAGAGTCCCATACTACCAGTTTTTTTTAGCATTTTGACTGATTTTTCAAGAGCCACAGAATAGTTTGTGCTATGACTATGTGAACACCGAATACACCAAAAGAAAGAGTAGACTCTCTTCTTTCAGCAGGAAAAAGAAATTGTTTCTACCTTATTCCGTTCTTTAGTAATCAGCAGTAGAACATAGGTTGGCCCGGGTTGATCTCCTTCATTTCCCACAATCGGGACACCAACCGAACTACTGCGATTGCGACACGAATTCTGTTTGAGTGTGAGCTTCCTCGACTTGCGTCTCACCGGCGACATGTTCTCTCATATCGAACCGTTACCTTTTTATATTTGCCTACAGTCTATGCTAATCTCCCATCAAAAGTGGCACTGCCACCTAGAGGGTGAGGGTCAATTTGTTACTACATACTCTGTCTAGAAGCCTGATATTTACGGACAAGCTTTAGCAGATCGTCCCCCAGCCACTCTCGTTGAAAAACATAAAAGACCTCTATAGACGTCTTTAGCAGTCAATGAGTTAACATACTATGCATGTTTTTGGAGGTGGGAGGAAGCCATAGTACCTGGTGGAAACCCAGCCAGGCAGGGGAAGAACATGGAAACAGCACACAGAAAGGTCCTATGGAACAAAAGGTCCCGGTCCCCCAGGACTTGAACTGAGAACCACCTTGCTTTGAGGCTACATTGCTAAAACAAATGCAGAATAAGCCATAACTCTCCAGCACAGATAAACATAGTCATCTATTTACATTAACCAGCTACGGAATACAGATGAATGGATAAACAAAGTCATTCTGGCTCATTATTACAGAACTGTCATTCACTAATAATAGTACACCAGGCATCTGCCATTAAGTTCACAATATAAATCAGAAAATCCCTCCCAAAAAAGGCAAATATGTTTGTATTTTCTTGGCTCATCTTCTTGCATTGAATGACATCTTTGTGTCTAAAATAGTTGCATTCTCTATTGTGTTTAGAAGACAGATTGATGCAATAGACATAGAAAGTAAATTGAATCGACATACGCAATATTTGCAGAGTTGTATGCACTGTATTAGGCAAGTATCCCTCAGACTGGAACAATCTTTCACAGAGCGGTCATGCAAACTTTTCTAATATTAACTCTATCTGCAAAAAATAACAAATGGGACTCTGCGACATTTATGCATTAAATTCATCCACCAGCGCCACACAGCCGACCATAAAATTTTCTGTCAGATCGCCCCACGTTTCAGTGGAACCCACATGTGTTGCTGTGACTAACACCAACGCTAGCACTTCCCCGGCCTCAGCTTTCTGTGACGGGAAGAAGAAAGGAATAAAAGGCCCAGAAATGTTCTTTCAGGTTTTTTTGACATGGATAAATTTGCCTTTTCCGTCTGCCCGTTTGTATTCAAATCCTTTGAGCATATTTGGACGTCCCTCCGCATACACATGTATGTGTGTTTTGGCAATTTGAACCTTGCAGGAAAAGCTTTGTAGATTCATCCCGAGAAAATAAATAAATAAAATCTAAGCTGACTGCCTCTGTACAGCACTGTTTTGCACTGATAGGACTAAGTCAGCAGATACAAGCTTAAAGTACAACTCTATAGAGGGAGAGCTCAGTGCCTCTGTCAGCTATGACCACCATACCATAGACTGTATCATTAAATATAAAGATATAGAACCCAAAACGTTTAATTTAACACAAACTTATTTTCACAGTTCAAGCAACTTTTTACTAATAAACAACTTTACCATGAATTTCTTCGGATTAAATGAATCTTGTCATGGAAGTAAAAAATAAAACTACAGGTGATTGCTGATTTAAAACTGAATTAACTTGATCTTGTATTCTATTTTGATGCTTTTAAATGCATGTTTGATAAATCTATCAAATACAGCTATATTTGAAATTTTAATTTTTCTCTTTCAACTTTCAACTCACATTAAAGGGAAGCGATTTTGTGCTATCTGCTGTTATTCCTTAGCTTAACAACATTATGATTGATTCAATTGAACTGAAATGTTGGCCTTTATTTAAAGTTGTCATTGGACTTGGGTTGAACTTTTTTTTTTAAATATCATGAGGTGGCTGCAGCATTATTGCAGTATCAACCTTCATAATATCAATGTTGTTAAGACACAATAAAAATTATTCAGGGACATGTCCATGGCACAGAAGATGAAGTACTATTTATTAAGAATACAAAATTAAAGCAACAGCATTGTAACAAATAACGATGATTAGTTCAGTTCCACAGTTCCAGACTCTTTGAGGGTCACTGCTCTGTTCGGGAACCAAAGGAGTCTATATTTACAATATCATTTCATCAACAAGCGCACATTTAATTTTCTACGCTTATATGAGTGTAGCCTTGGGATTGCAGGCCATCAAATGAAGCTGCAACGTGGAGGCATATTTCCTTTCTAAATTGTATCGATGTTTGGGGCTGTTCACAGTTGTTCTAGGTAATCATTTAATACAGTCATTAACAGGAGAAAGGACGGATTGAAAAGCCCATGCTTGATTTAAGACAGTTATAAATGGCGGTAAAAGGTGACACAGGTAAATGTGTGAAATTAAAACTACTCAAAGTAATGAGAAATTATGATAATTGCTATGTAATGTCATCCTCTCAGCATACTGCCAAATAAAAATGTCAATTAAAAACCCAGAATTTGGTTGAAAAGTAAACAAGATGTCTCCAAAATTGAAAACAACTCATGGGTTACATTTTTCAGGGGCTAAAAAAATGGTCAAGTTTGTCCACATACATTCCAATACTTTTGTTAACTAAAAAGAAAATTACAACATTTATGAATGGTCACCTCTTTTTACCCACCAGATCTTTGCCTTTGAATAAAGTAGCAACAGTTTAAAATGAATATTTTCAAGTCAAGTCCATTTTTATTTATGGAGCACATTTAAAATAACCAAAGTTGCCAAAGTGCTGTACAGGTAAAAATAAACATAAAAAGCGAACATAATTTACATATATATATTTAATATTAATGTAAAAAGGTTAAAAAAAAAAGGTAAAAAGTTGATCTACCTCAACCTGAGGTTGAGCCATGTCAAATAAATGAGTTTTTAAAGAGGACTTTTTTCAATAATATGTAGGTGTTTTTACATACATACATACATACATACATACATACATACATACATACATAC
>CAJRST010001113.1:16799633-16817825 GCA_907169785.1 Menidia menidia
ATACATACATACATACATACATACATACATACATACATACATACATATATATAAAGATTTGGATGTACTCACTTAATAAATAAGTGAGTACATTGTTTTCTTTTATTTCCATTTCCCAGATTGAGAAGTTTGTGGATCAGGAAACTGTATGATATTAAGTGGAGACACTTGCACAACTGGATCAGGTTATCTTGGCTTCAGACTCAGCAGTCGTCCTGATGGATAAGCTGCCATCAGTCACCAGATAATAAGAAACTGTGAAAGAGGTTTGGCAGAGTCAGAGTTGGAGCTCGCTTCCACTCTAGTGTGATGTCGGCTGTTGTGTCCAAGCCAAACTGAGCTAAAGCTTGTCGTATAAATAGCGTAGGCCTTTTTGCATGACTTTCAACTCCAAGCTGATGCATCATTGTTACCAATCGTTACCAATCGTAATAACAATGGGTGGCAATGGGAGTGTTAATGTAGATCCAACAATCAAACATCTCTTGGCCAGTTAAGGTAATGTCAGTAGGGGCAAGCTGTCAGGTTTATGTGGACTTTCTTCCCAGCAGAAATACACAGAAAAAATCTGAAAAACCATTTTAAAGTCATCTAACTCTCCATTTCAAATCTGAACAATTGACTGAATTACACTTTATCATTTCAAAAGAGGTCTTAATTAATCGAAGAAACAGTTATTTAACAACAACATGTACTGTAGTAGTGTTGTCCCACTTTTTAGAATAATAATGTTTTTGCTGATCATTTTTGTTAATATCAAATTAGAAACAAGCTTCAAGTGTTATCGAACCATTCACAAACAAGGAAATATCAACAATAATTATTAGCTTGTAGATTCTTTAAAAATCTAAATAGTCATAAATACAGCAACAGTCTTCTAGATTTATTCTAATGTGTTGATATCATGAAATATTACAACTGAAATTGATTTGATAGCCATGGGTTTATTAATATCGTTTATTCGACCAAAACCCAGCCCAGTTTTTTAAAGATCATCAACTATTAATGGAATTGCAATTGAATTTCTTCAAGTCAATATTTTTCCATACAAGACACATTCATCACAGATGTTTGTCATATTCAGTGTTGGGTAAGTTACTTTAAAAATGTAATCCGTTACAGATACAAGTTACCTTGTTTAAAATGTAATTGTAGTGTAACTTTTTCAATTACTTTTAAAAAGTAATGTAACTAATTACTTTTGATTACTTTAAGGTTTTAATGAGTATTGACCCATGATTCATTTTAGCATGTTATTATTAGCTATTGGCCTCAGCTAGCAGTTCAAGGCTAACGTCTGGTTAATGATCATAAACAATCCGGATTCAACATTTTAGTATCTATACTTTTTTAAGTATCGATACTTTTGACAACCCTAGTCTGAAATGTAGGACATGTCCTGGAAAAAGAGGACGTCTGGTCACCTAAAGTTGGGTAGGCTAGGTAGTCTAGGCTAGGCTAGGTCATAGACATCGATAAACGTTTGTCATGCATCAACACCAAACAGTCAAATATTAGTAAATCAATACGCTTCGTCTATCAGTGAGTTGCATATCTTGCAAAGGTTTTTCTTTATATCTTTTTAAAAATGTAACTAAGTTAGTAATTCTTAATATTTTCGGAAGTAACTGTAACTGAATTACATATTTTCTAATTGTAACTGTAAGGAATTACAGTTACTCTTGTTTTGTAATTAAATTACGTAACGTCGTTACATGTAATCCGTTACTCCCCAACACTGGTCATATTCAATAGCTTCCATCAATAGCAGCAGAAATTAAAACACATTAATGGAAGCACTTGTCTTCCCTTTTACAGTACAAAAAGTCTCAATATTATTGTGTAACCAATAAAAAAACATTTGCAACATGAGATTTTTGGAGTCTGCTATGAACCCACCTCATAGTTCTGGTTGGGAGACACTCATACACACAGAGCCAAATGCAAAAAAAAAACAATATACTTTTTTCTGCATTTCCATTGGAATCATTGCAGCACAAGCTATCTTTAACAAACAGACACTGACACACAAAATGCAGTTAAAATAGGGAGAAATTAATAAAAACAAACATGAAAGCAGTCAAGTAAGAGAAGATTGCTGTCAACTGTAAGTATTGACCTGGTGTGTAATTGCAGATGTTATCTGAAAATTCAACAATACTCCAAGCCTGAAAGAGCAGCTCCTACTAGAAAAATGCAATTTCAGACTTTATTAGCGCTCATTCTGTTTGCTTGTAACAAACCTTAGTTGGTAAAAATGTAAACACCACATTTAAAACAGAAGGATTGTTGAATTGGTCAATTTTAGGTCAGTCTTAATGCACGCATGTGATATTATTATTGTAAAGTACTAACAAATTTACATAAAAGACAACGTCAGACTTCAATTTTTTGACCTGTCACTCATTTGTTTACCACTTCCAACCCCACACCCTGAGGGCTCTCCAAATCTGGGACACTTTTATCGTCTTGTGTCCATGCATAGGCTATTTACCCACACAGTGGTCAAATTATGACGAAATGGCAAAGTCAGCTTTAACATTTGCCCAAATTTGGATGGATTTAGCGGTCACGTGGCCAAATGTGACGTTATGAGCTATGATTCATGGCCACTCCATTTTTTTGACCAATGGTTTGCCTTATATTTTGTCTTGCTGATCGGAGGATGTCATTTTTTTGGTTACCTTTTGCTCAGAGTTGAAGTCGTTGCCACTTCTTTGGAGCGCAATAGAAAAGGTAAATACTTTCTGATACTTCAGATGATGTAAAAGATGTGTTTTTGAGATGTGTCTTAATTTTCTAATCGTTAGTTTCCTAACAGTAGGAACGTTGGTGTTGGCCCTCCCTGCTGCCTGGTTGTTTGCAGGGTGACATCATTTGGGGAGGAATCAGTCTAAGACAAAAATGAAAAGATTTTCAATGAATTTCTCCAACTGGATCACATTTTTTGTCTTTTAATGATGATTTTAAGCAAATTTACCAAAACCATGAGGTAGATACAAATAACTCCGTTGTATCTTATCCGTGTTATTTCTTATGGTGTAAAAAAGGTCGCTATTTATATGATGCCACAGACATTGTTTATTGTGAAATGTTTTGCTGTGTGAGGGATACATTAACTTTGAATGACAGCTTTACATGTGTGGAAGAAATAGTCTAGTAAATGATCTGACAGAAAAAAGGCATCTCAACCTCGATGACCTGAGCTGATGAAATGTATAGAGGTCTCCTTTCAAGGTAACAAAAACCATTTGGGCAAGATTTAGTGTGTTTTTGTTGCAATCTTTTATGGCAATGGCCAGCAAATGTTGTCTGTTAGCATAGCCGCAACAGTGATTTGTGGTAGCGTTCCGAGCTAATGCAAGGAGGCAGAGGAACAATGCAAGGAGGCATCTGCTTGTTATTGTAATTTAGGCTGAAATCTTAACCGGGTTGACTGATCGGAGATGACAAGCTACAACCCGCTTTGGGGGAAATTGGGGATGGAGAGAATGGATGGTTTTGGGGGAGGGTGCAGCTCCAAAATACTTCTCCATGCACAAATACATGTAAAAATAATTCACCCCCCTTGTTTTATTTGCTTTTGGTTTTTATTTCATATGGTAAAATATATATGACGAAACTCAAAATTGTTTGGTTTTGATTCAGTTTGATTAAAGAAATACAAACATAGATGTCTTTAAATTGGGAAGGGTGGGGCAGACTGGGGAAAGGAAGTCTGGGTTTGGCTTATGAGCCTGTTGCCCTCAACTAGACCTTAGATGACAAGAAGAAATTTGATGGAAGTCGTTCAAAGAAAGTTGTAATAATTAATCAAACCAAGGCCTTTGTTACAATTGAAACGCCACATGATATTAGTAAGAATAAAACTTTTTGGAAAGCTCCTCGTGCGGATAACACTATAAGCCAACCTGATTTAGACCAAAGAACTCGCCAAAAAAACACAAAACAAAAATTAAGGTAGAATTAATGATAAATATCTAAAGCTAAATATCACTCGAAACAAAAATGAAAACTGTTATTTGAAACTGGAATACAGCACCAAAATAAAGCTGACCACCTAAACTCATAGCAACAGTCTTTTCACTTCTGGCATATCCAGTCAAAACAGAAGGAAAAAAGGTGGATGCAATAGTGCTAACACACTTCAATGTTTTTGTTGTTGTTGTTTTGTCTTTTAATGAAATACTTGTGTTATTGTGCATAGACTTCAAAAAAATGCAGGACAGCTTGAAAGCTAGATATTAATAGTAATATCTGATAAACTGAACTAACAACACTGCAAATAAAAATAAATAAATAAAATGAAAAAAAACAAAACAAAAACCAGCTAAATCTATCTTTAATCCATCCATTGTATATCAGTTTTATGTAGTGTCACAAAGGAGCCATTCTCAGCCACAAGGTTCCTACTATGGCTAATACAGGGCATTCTCATCATTGTTGACAAATTCAAAAGCTTTAATCAAAATTTGGGACTAAAAGAGAAAACTAGTCATATCAAATTAGATTAAAAAAAACATTATCTAAAAATAAAATGTATAAAATAATATAATATGATACAATACAACACAATACAATACAATATCATAAAATATAATATAAAAAATATTATATAAAATATTCTTTAATCATCGCTATGCTATATCTTTCCTACTGTTATCCATCCATTAGTTTATTACTTTATTATGTCAACATCAAACTAGCTATTGATTGATTAATCAATATTTTCTCACAGGTCCACAGACAAAATATATACAGATTAAGACATCACTCTGCAGCCAAGGTGTCACTCAATGGTCCTGAATTAATGTCTCACCTCACTCACAAGAGGATGCCAGCTGCTCTTCATTACAGTCAGCAGGTGTCGAAAAGTTGAGACATCGCGCTTAAAAGATGGACTAATCTGAATGTGTTTTCTGCAAAAAAGCAGATCCGGGTGTGAAAATGTTTATGTGACTTAAGGGCTTGTTAACACCTGGGTTTGACACATCTGGATGCCTGTCACCATCTGGGAGCATTAATCACTAAAGCGGGAAAAAAGCTGAAAACATTTTAACTGTTGTTCCTAACACTGCTTTATAGGTGTTGCTTCTAAAAGAAAGGTGTGTACCGCACAATGTCAGGCAGGTTTTATTTGTGACTTGTGTATTCTGACAACACATTCTAAACTCTACAATAACCAAATTACTTTAAAATTATAAATACAAGCAAGCAGCAAGACACGACTGAAGGATTTTGTCCGGCAACTTGATTGGATCGTTTTAAAATTCTACTTTTCAATAGTTTTATTATTTTCCAAAAGTTTTATTTGCTAGCCAACAGCAGAAATACAGACCAGGTGCCTACCAGCCAAATTTGGACCCATCAGATGAAACAGTCGCTGAAATTTGACCGATTTAAATGGGTGTCCAAATCCAGAATCAGAACATCATCCCCAGTCAGTTTTTCAGACATAATATCTGCTTTGCGGTTTTCCTGCCATGAAATAAGCAAAGAGGATAGATCTCTTGAACTTTTTCGACATACAGTATTTTCACATGTCAAATGTGCCACTATCCTTAGGTTCCATGACAATAATGGTTGAAAATTTGCATCCAGACTGCTGCTAACATTTCCAAACTGCATAAACTGAGGTTACCTATCTAAACTAGCCCCTTTCTTGCACATCTGATTAAAGAGTCTGCCCTTGTTTCAAAGCAGGTATTTTTTCCCTTGTAAATATGTCTCTCTATGGAGCTGTTGACCGGGCTCAAATTGAATAAACCAGCTTGTTCCCTGTAGATCCAGTAGCTCAAAATAGCTGCAATTGCAGTATTTTGGCCCCCAAAAAAAGACAAGCAAGAGTGTGCCAGTGGTGCCATTCCAAATAGGGACAAAAACTGGTAATGTTCCCGTCAGCCTGGTGTAATTTTCAAACCAATTACGTTCCTTAGAGGAAACATTGACTGAGTAAACTGGCAGTGGACTCGGTTTTTCATCATGTTCTAGCTTTCAGTGTAGCTGATCTGTTACTAAAGTGACGTCACTGCTTTTTGGCACGACCATCACATTTCCAATCATTCTTTTCTTTGTTCTGTACCGATTTTTCCACAAAAATAGCTAAGTAAATGTCACACCTGTCTCCTTGTAGTCTAACAGGTGTCCAGAAATTATCAAAATCGGTGGATTTTTGGGCAATACAAAAGGGAAAACTGCAACACAAGTGAAATGTAAAGAGGTTTTGGGTTTGGAGTTTCACGCTCTGCCCCTCCAACATGAGTATGATCAACACAGATTGATATTGTTTGTGTTTTCCGTGTGTATTTTGAGCTTTTTGGTTTCTTTTGATCTTCATTTGTCGTCTTTCTTTATGCAGTTTTTCCCAATTTTCTCTGTCACCATGTCTCCTGCTTTTATTCCTTGTTTCTTCGTATACATGTTTATGTTAATTTTTTTTCCCTTAGTGCTTTATATTCTTTTCTACCTTAGATTTTATCTCCAAAATTCCCCACTGTCTATTGAAGGCCATTCTGGGTCCAGATATTGAAATAGTTGCATGACAAATGCACACTGATAGAATATAGAATGCAATTCTTTTTAAACATAGCTCTATTTATTTTCCCCCTACAACTTTGTGATTGAGTTTCAGACACAGTTAACGTTGTTTTTTTGTGCGTGTGATCTTGGGCCCTTGCAGGTTCCTGGCTGGCTGGAATATCACCATAAACCTTCTTCTTCGGAGAACATCCTGTTGCAGGACCACTTTAGAGTTTGGAGTCCATGGAGTCCACCAAAGTCCAGTCAGAGGGTGGCCTCAATGTCACCCTAACCATCCGCCTACTTATGCACGGAAAAGTGAGTCAACTCAACGCACTGTAAATCCCGTGTATTGTAAATCCACATGAAAATTCATGTGGAGTTATTCCATTCAGAGGTGAATCCTAAAAGATGCTAATGGTATTTTAAGCAACTACTTAGAATTACTGATAGGCATAGTTTTTTAAAGTGATGTTGAGTCACACATGAATAAATATTACATATATCCATCCATTTAATTCAGTGCAGGTTTGGCATTGAGCGAAAGGCAGGATACACCCAGAATGAATCACATGTCCGTTATAGGACCACCATAGAGAAAAAAACCAAGGGCACTCCCAGAGTCAATTAATTGATCCTGCCTTTAAACTTCCAGATAGAAGAAGATAACAAAAGTGAATAGAAATCCTTTCACCTTTGATGCACGGAGGGTATTCTACTCTGTGCTTTCTAAGCACTTCTTCAGATTTCATTCAACTTCCTGAAACCATTTCCACAGAGTTCATTTGGCCACTGGAAAAAAATCAGAGAGGCAGCTGACAAACTTTGAGTAGGCTGGAATTGTTATTGAGAGGAAAATGTTGAAGATACCCTGAAAACACACGTTTAAAAAAATGTGCTGGTTCACATGACTTATTTTTGTTTGATAAAACAAAGCAAGCTGATTCTGAAATCAGTCAAATATTAAAGTGGTGTGTGAGATCTTATATAAGTTGTTCTAGATAAAAGATTACCAATGTGAAAGAGTCATGTGTAATTTTAGATATCTTTGATTGTGAAAAATTGAGTTTGAGAGAGGTTCAAAGACCACCATTGGACTCCAAGAGGGTCACTGTAAAGGTTCAGTGTCATAAATCAGTGTCATAAAGTTTAGAGTTTATTTTTGGGTGGCACAGAGAACTGTCTTGAAACAAAATAAATGGAGCAAAGAATGGGATTTTGCACAAATAAATATGCTGCTCACACATTTGCATCAACACCAAGACCAAAACCATGCTTATCTGACTTATATTTTCTTTGTGTTAGACACTCACCTCATCTAATGTCTTAGTCTGGATGCGAGCCCACGACATTGTATCCCGATGAGGATGAAAAATATTCCTTGCATGTAAATAATCTCTTTTTACGATTTCCTTCTGTGGCTTAAACAAAATTTATTCTGTGGACAAATTTCTATAAAAACAATCTCTAAAGATTCAGAGATCTATTCTAAAGCATTTTCAGCTGTTTATCTCAGATCACCATGTCCTTGCATGCCTCTCAATCATCCAAAAATATGGGATCTGTGTCTTTTCTTTGAACTTTATTGAATAGGAGCGCTCTGTCTCA
Organism: Menidia menidia; assembly: GCA_907169785.1. Lineage (NCBI taxonomy): Eukaryota > Metazoa > Chordata > Actinopteri > Atheriniformes > Atherinopsidae > Menidia > Menidia menidia. The sequence continues at coordinate 16,807,761 of CAJRST010001113.1, forward strand.
TCGGAATTAGGTCACGTCACAACAGAAAATGGTTTTGGAAGAAGTCTGATTTTATAAATAGCTTCTTTAATATACATTTACACAAAGGGAATAACCTAGTCATGTGAACGTAGTTACCCGCGGTTATAAAATCACAATAGGTCTAATCTAATATCGTGGATATGTTAAGGAGAGGTCAGGGAGTGTCCATGCTTGCAGCTGGAAATGCCCCTGTGCCTTTCCCTCATTGTGCCACACCACGATCATGAAGAATGATTAGATGAATATGAAAAGTTTGACCCCACACCTTACCATGCAGACATATTTATCCTTGGGATGTTCCTGACCAGCTGAAGTAAAAAATCTAATTTGGTGAACCATTTTACATTAAAAAATCTTTTGAAAACCTTTTTCTTTTTTTTTTATTGCAGGAGGTTGGAAGTATAATTGGAAAGGTGCGTATTTAATGAATTTGTTCATGTTTATACACAGGAATACATATAATGTGCCCTATTTAATCTTGTTTTTTGTTATTGGTTAATATTTTTTTTCCAGAAGGGAGAAACTGTAAAAAAGATGCGTGAAGAGGTGAGTTACCAATTACACATTCCTATTCACTTATTTAATAATTATTCCTTGATAAAAATACAAAATACAAAAACCCTTTAAGTTGAAGAACATTGAAAAAAAATTTAACTTGCTTGGCAAGACTAATGTAATTAATTATTTTGGTTCTGGATCCGGTTTGATATTGGCCAAATAATTATTCAGAATTTATAGGGATCCACTTTCTAAGAATAGAGTCTCACATCACCTGTATCGATCTCATCGACAATACATCTGCTGCTTTTCTCAGAGTGGAGCACGTATCAATATTTCGGAGGGAAACTGTCCAGAGAGGATTGTCACCATCACTGGACCCACAGACACCATCTTCAAGGCTTTCGCTATGATCGCTTACAAATTTGAAGAGGTTTGATCCTTCTTGACAGTTTGATTATCTTTATGTATCTTCTTGGACTATCACGGTGGCCACTCTGTTTTTTATGTTGGTTTGAAGTGCAAAACACAAGGAGAGAGTGAAAACACAAGATTTCGCAAAAAAACTCAACATTTCACTTAAATTTTCAAATGGATATGTACAAAGAAGATTGGAACCAAAATCCAATTGTTGTAATTACACAGAAGAAAACTAATTGATATCAATAACCTTTATATGAGTATGTGACTATACTGTATATATTACACATTTAGATGAATAATATTTGCTGTTTCCCTTACAGTTGTCACAATTGCCCACTTCATAATGCAGTATTATGTAACAGTTAACGCCCAATTAAGCTTTTGTGAGATATTTCCTACCAGAGATCAAGCCCATATGTAACACTATGTGACTAAAATGACTCAAATCTAATGAAACTACATGCAATACAGACAGGTTAGATTCTTATAATTATGCTGGGCTGCATTCGTGATATAATCTCCACCATATTTTAATTATAAATTAGAATGAAACCGATCTGATTTACATTCCAAACAATTGCTGAATGGGAGCAAATTTAAGTGTAGAACATTTTGATAAAACACAGTCTTGCGAAATGTTTTGTGAAATTTTCCTTTGTGAAATTATAAGTCAATACTTAAATACATGTTTTTCATTCTTCCAACATTTCAAAGCTAAGTGTAGCATCTTCTGATTTTATAAGTGGATTTTTCAGATTTTTGCCAAAATTGCCAAAAATCTGTTAAGTGCAGCCTAACCACAAAGCACAAAAAAGGTTTAGGAATAGTTTAAGATTTTCAGTGGCACAAAATTATGTGAGGGAACACAGAAAGAGCTGCATTTTTTTGTTCAAGACAACAGGTGCTTGATCATATTTTTTCACTCAATCAAACATATAGAATATAATGCAAGTCAAAAACTGTACAGGCTGAAAGTAAAATGTATTTGATGTTTTATAAAGTATTTTTTATTATGTTTACACATGCAAAATGAATCACTCACAATATTAAAAGCCTTTAGATGGCTCTTCTATAACGCGGAATGGATACGAAGCAAATCATTTAACAGTACAAAGGGAATTTAAATAGTTTCCTTTAAACCATCATTTCCTCTGGTCTTGTCAATCATATCACAGAATTTCCCGCAAGAGATTAATAAAGTAATTCTGATTCTAATACTTTTAAGCATTGTGATTGGGAGTTGTGAGAGGTGACTGATGGATGTGGCCTCAGGGATCTCTATGAAATTTGCCAGACCAGCAGGCCAGATCTGACCAATTTATGGTTTACTATAACTTATGTCTATTCCTATATGCAGTTACTGTACATCCATAAAGTGTGCTCCACCTTCAAATAGACAAGATAGAAAAAGGTGAAACATGCTTTTTAGGTCATTATTCCCAACTTTTGAGTTTGTAAACTGATTAGCACAATTAAACATCATGAATGTTTGGGGTCACATTACTCTCAGAAATTGGAATATGTCTTTTTTTTTTGTTTTTTTTTCCAGGACATAATCAATTCCATGAGTAACAGCCCAGCAACCAGCAAGCCTCCTGTCACCCTAAGGCTTGTTGTGCCAGCCAGCCAGTGCGGCTCCCTAATAGGGAAAGGAGGATCAAAAATCAAAGAGATGAGAGAGGTATCATTTTTCTGGATGCATTCTAAAGTAATCTTAAGTTTTTTTATTTATTATTCCCTTGTATACTTTTACAAAGAAAACCAATATTATGCACTTAAGTTCCCTCTCAACCTTTGCATGTTGTTATTTGTTTACATTATTACCTTGTACATGAATAATTTAGCTTTGGACACAAATGTTTATTAGTTTCTTTTTCCAGATTGTTTTCAATTGATTTTGCAGTACAAATACATTAAATAATGTAATGAAATGTCCTTGCAGCCACCCGCCCGAAAGTAATCACACAAAGCAAACAAATAAAACATTGTGAAGTGCTAACTTTAATTCTTTTGTACCGGTGATGTTCATGAGACGAAGTTAGTTCATTTTTAATGCTGATGAACACGAAGGCAAAAATCAATCATTTATAACAGTCATGTCCTAATTCGGTCCTGGAGGACTGCTGCCGGGAAGTTTTTAGAAGTTTCCTTGCTTCTAGACACCGGAATCTGACTAAATGGATCAGTTCAAAAGCTCTATACCAGTCTTATAATGGCTTCCTCCCACTGTCCCAAAAACCTGCATGTTAGGTCAATTGGACACTCCAAATTGTCCCTAGGAGTGAATGTGGGTGTGGGTGGTTGTTTGTATCTGTGTGGCCAGTGATGGACTAGCAACCTGTTCAGGGTGTACCCCCCTCTCGTCAATTGTTAGCTGGGATAGGCTCTAGCCCCCCCAGAACAGCATTGGGAGTAAGCGATATCAAAAATGGATGAATGGATGGAAGTCTGATAATGGCACGCTCACATTGAAGCTATGAAACCTGTGGGAAGTGTTAGGTAGGCTGATTCCACCCAATCGTTATGGAGTCTTGGAAAATGAACAGAAAAGGTCTTTAACAATGAATGGAATTTATTCCGGCCACAAGTAGGATATCACAGCGCTGGACTCTCTGGGGAATGTTATCTCAACGACGCGATCCCACCAAAGAGCCCCGATAGACGTCAATCATGTAGATCTATCTTCTTGGGCGAAGCTCCGCCCCATACAATGCAAAACTGGTCTTCGCAGCAGCACCGAATTGTAATTGGCCATTTAACTCTAACGTGAACATGCCAGCTTCCTGTTCACGTGATCGTATAGTGTCGTAACAAAGTGTTGTGAATGTTGGTTGTTGGCGTGCAGCTAAAAAACACAGGATAACAGAATCTAAAAATGAATTCTTTCAGAAGTGTCTCCTGAAAACCGACTTCGGGCGCCTCTGAATTATTAGAATTGCAAAAGATGCTTTGAAAACAATGTTCTGAAGCCTGAAGGGGTCAAGCTGAGCTCTCTTCCCTGAGCTGGGTAATCACTGTATGAAGGGAGAGGAAAGAGAGAGCAAGCTTGACATAGGCTATGTATTAAAAAAGTAGGTAATGTTACTCCCAAACTTCTCTAACAAATTCAGATTTTTTTTCTTTTTTTCTTTAATGGATAATCTCCTTTTTAATGAACTCTGCCTAAACTGGACTCAAAAGTCAAAGATGGCATATGCAATATGTGTCCTGCAGGTGGTCCTTGAGTTGCATTGTTGAATTTGTGGTTGTTGACCTTCTGTTGTACTGGGAATACATCTGTCAGGAACTGCAAAATGCCATGTTCATTTGGATGCTAATGAAAAAGTTAAAAAAAGAGGGCATATCAGTATGATTTGTTGTTTGATTCTTCTTTCTGAGTCCTTCATGTTGTATCACAATTAGTTGCAAAAGGTTTCTGAGCTATGTTCAGTTGACTCTCCAATTGACGCTGCTGTTTTTTTTCATGCACAGTGCACGTTTGACGGACTGAAATGAACCAACTTGCCTTTAAAGAGGCTGTGCGACAGCCTAGGGAGTATTTGCTGTCAACTAATAAGCACTAGATTGTGCGGACGAGCAACACTGTAGTAAGAGTGGAGAGGAAGAGTGCTCGGCTGGTACCTTCAGGTTAATGTCACCAGATGGGACCATGAAAAAAAAAACAAAAAAACTGTACTCCTAAAGGCATTATGTTGTTACTTCATGTCATGACTGAGGCTAATATCGCAGCTGAGGCCAATCTAAGCGTCCTAATTATCCAGGCTTTTTTTTTTTACGGACCTAGGATCTTTTCTTTACTCTCAGCACCTTGAGGAGTTGGTTGACAAAGCTGATAAGTACTTTTCGATTTGAACCCACCGGCAGAAGTGGGTGTCTGCACTCCCGAGAATTCTGCACAGCACAGCCTGTACAGTACGTGTTACATATAAAAGCCGTCAATCCTGTCTCTCACAGGCACTTGTTGTTTTTTTTTTGTTTGTTTTTTTTCTCTCCAGTCGACAGGAGCCCAGGTTCAGGTGGCGGGGGACATGCTTCCCAATTCCACGGAGCGCGCAGTGACAATCTCTGGAACCCCAGAAGCCATCATCCAGTGTGTCAAACAAATTTGTGTGGTCATGCTGGAGGTAATGTATGAGGAGATTTAAGAAAATGTTTTTTTTTTTTTTTTGCACATGCTAATTTTGCTGCTATTCTCTCAGGCTCTATGAAAGAGTGAATAAACACAATCTGAGGTGGATTGGATATAAACCTTGAGTAGTTCTCTTGCCTTTAATACGTTTTCAACCCCTGAGACAGTTTACTCATTACATTCATTAATAACGTGTAATTAGAATATAATTTTTCTTCCATTCGGGCAACACATATTTACCACTTTGAGCGCACAAAATATTCTTAATATTCATATCTATTTACAGCTGAATGCCTGTAGGAATCTATAAGTGTGGCACATCTGACATAGACTTTTTTCCTATTTCTTAAGGCAACACTGCTCCATTAAGCTGAATGGGTTGTAGTGGCATAAACAGGCCTGGAATAGGATCAATTTCAAGCATGTTAGTTTAATATTCAAGACCAGCCTGCCTATTTTATTTATATATGGTGGGAATTTACTGAGAAATAAAATACTAAAGTTGCTGTGGCACACAATACAATTCTGTTCTTGAAATACAAATTTAAAAAAATAATCGTTCTGACAGACTGTTGAATCTAAAATGTAGTTAACAGAGTTTCACTTTTGTGTATAAGCTTTTCTTTTTCTCAGCCATGATTACTTATAATGACGTATATTGTTTTTTAAATTGGTATCCTACCTTTTCTAAATGTCATTGTGAGTAATTTCATGGTCTGTGTGAACAGCAGGAATACATTTATTTTTCGGACCTGAAGGACCATTCTTCCATACATAATTGCATTAAAAAAGGAGCTGGATGCAGTTTTTAGATCTCCAGACAGCTGCAAATTCCTTTGATTGCCGGCCCAATCTTCGCAAAAATTCAAATTCCCCGTTCTGTGTTGGTAATTCAACAATCTCGAAGTCCAACGTGCTCGGTCAAACTCAGGTCTGTGCTCAGCCACAACAAGAAATTAAATGTTTTCCCTTGTACAGTACACTGCATACAATGTTTTAAAAGCCGTGTATGATGATGCTAAAAGCTAATTTTTCATACTTGTCTCACTATTGTGGAAGACTGCTAAAGGTCTTCCTCGATAATGTTCCTAAATTTACAGCCATTAATCGTTTACTTCCTAGACCTTATCACCAAACGTCATGCTGACACTACTAGGCTTTTCTTGTTTTGGTGGTCATGGCACTTTTTATCGTGTCAAATGATAAAAGTGCCTCCTTTCATTAAACTGGGGAGTATTCAAGACCTTTTAGTAAAATTTATTTTGCAGAGCTCTGAGCTCTTCCAGTGGTCACTTTGTCAGTTATTTGATTGGTTTGGTCATTACCTGGAGTTTTGTAGGTCTGGGCAGACTCAGTAGGTTTTTTTTGGCACCATATTGTCTCCCTTTTCACATAATGGACTCGATGGTACTCTGTGTGTCATTCTGAGTTTTTGATTCAGACGGTAGTCTCGTATTAGGTAACTGTTTGAATATCTCTTTTGTATTAATTGTGATGCTTAATTGACTGCTAGGCTTAATATAACAGGTGCATATTCTGAGAAAACACAATCCTTAGACTGCAAACAAACCAATTTCATGAAATTAAATATAATAGTTCTGAACCTGGTTAGCAGATCAGATCTTAACCCTTTCATGTACAAATCGTGATCATTTCAATCTGTCTGTTCAAGGATTTTTCCAGAAGTCCACTCAAATTAACAGCATACATTTACTTATGAAATACTGTATGTTACACTTTAAACATATTTTGAGATTTCTCAACAGAATGCAAGAACATAGAACTTTGAATGCAACTCTCATCCTACTCTCATCCCTTTTTTTCACAACCACTCATTCAAGCCTTGATTAATTTAAATCTAACTCAGCTCCTTTTTCACTGTATATTACTGTGGATGTTTTTAGATTTTTATTGCATGCTGCACAAGTGTCCATTTCAGTGGTATATGCACATTAAAAACATAAAAACCCATAATATGCACAAGAAAATGGCTCTTATATTTTAGAAATATTGTTTAAGTTCTCTTCAGTAATTCTGATTTTCTTTTGTGTTATAGAATATAGAAACAAATGTTGGATAGATCGATGAGTTGTAAGGCAAATAAACAACAGGTATACTCTGGGGAGGGTAGAGTACCTTTCCAAGACACTGCTAATATTTAGAAAGGGAATGTTAATGTGAATCCTAGTATTTATATTCGGGAATTACAATGTATTTTTGGATGTCGTAGGTAAGCCCCTCTGTATCTGGATTCTTAAATTCTTCACAGAAAATATAGAGTGATGTTGATGAAGCCCTTTCCACAGTCTTGAATAGTCTTGTTGTCGCAGCACAGTATGAATCAATAATTCAGTCTCATTATTGTAATTTTGCCAAGTGGACTTCCCATAGAAACCATCTCGCTGTGGGCAAAAGAAAAACGGCATCATTTGCATGAAAAACAGAAACACGATGATGCATATATTCAAACCACTCTAGCCAGGCTTTGTGTTTTTCTTATTTAAATGAAGAGTCTGTCATTACCTTTACGCTCCGTGGCTCTTTGTGTGAAAGAAAACATTATATATTTCACCATACAACCCATTTGCTTCATTTTGATTTTTCTCCCTTCATATAGTTTGATAGACTATAACGATCAAGTATTAATAGCATATCAGGTGAATGAAATATGTTTATTTTTTACTTCAATAACTCCTGAATAAACAATATGTATGTTTTATTGATAAGATATATAAAGAAATAATTATGTTTGTGGGAAATAGTCCTCATTCAAATCTTTAATTGCGTTTGTGCAAAATGTAATATAGATTTAACCAGCTTGTTGTTAGCAAGAAAATATGTCAAACAAGGGAAACCCACCATGTAGATGAAAGGAGTCTTTTAAATCAGAATACAAAGGGGTTGGAGATTTATAATATTCATCTTTAAAAAAATCTAAGTGGATGTATTTCTAAATGCCATGCACACAAATGAGTGATAGCTACTGAGTTTCTTACGTAATAAAGGTTTTGCCAAGTTAATTAAGTTTAATTTTACAACAGCCAGGATAACTGTCAAATATATAATATACATATTTCATGCAACTATTTAAGTTTGGTGTTAGTTTATCTAAATTGGTACTGGCTGATCGTTTGCTAACTTATGCTACCGGAGAGATAATTTATGTTTTTCCCACGTTTCCAGTTTTTATGTCCTGCAAAATTGATACATTTTCAGAATCAAGAGTTTTAATCATGTATTATTAAAGGGTTTTACCTCTCTTTTTTTTTCTAGTCCCCACCAAAAGGTGCCACCATTCCTTATCGCCCAAAGCCTGCCTCCACCCCGGTCATTTTTTCAGGTGGCCAGGTAAGTGCTGAGGTAAAATTCTTTCATTACTTTGTGCCTACAGTCGAGTTAAACCTTTTTATTGCAGCATCAGCCAACGTCTGCAGATAGCAGCCGCTTTATACTTCCGTGCAGAATTATGCACACACACAGTCTGACACAACTGCCTGAAAATGAATGTTTCAATACAAGTACAACGTCTTCAAAATGTGGATATGACTATATTTTTGTGTGTACCTCATAAAAATTGAGTTGAAAAACACAGAGCAACTACCTCAATTCAGTCACAATCAAACACTATAGTTAATAATTTGTTTAAAACATAAAAACATATAGATAGATATAGACTAAGCAATTTTAGTCTATCTCAACTACTCTTTAACAGTATATTAGTGTGGACATTTTCAAGTTTTTATTGCATACTGCACCAGTTTCCATTTCAGTGTCAAGACAATGGCTTTTAAATAGCTGACCACTATATATTCTGTGTTTATGTTCAGTTAATACTTGTGGGTATTCCTGTCAACGTTTTATTTAATGATTCATGCCCACCCTTAAGTTCACGACACCATGGATACATCTGTCGAAGCCAAATCAAAAGACTCTTTCTTTAATTAACTTTGAATAATTAATAATAGTCACACCATTCTAAATTTCTGGCATAACAATGACTGCTTCACACACTTCAGCTCAGCAGGTGGAAGATGCACAGAATACATTAAGAAATGTCGGCACACAAGATGGTTTGGGAAACAGTGGACGACAAGACCTATGGTTTCCTTTTCAAAGAAAATATAGTCGTACGCAGGTTATACTATTGTTTGTGCAGCTTTTTTCTAACCCCCTGTTCAAGCAACAAAGACAGGCAAGAGAGGAACAGCTCATCATTTGCAACTAAATATTCTGATTTGACCACTCCCTTGTCCAATTTAAGCACATAAATATGGAAAAACAACCTTGAAAGCAAATGTGTTGTTATTGTTGATTATGTGGAGGAGTATGAGATTTAGAATCAGAATAAATGTGGAATCTTATGTTGAGACACATTCCTGGACAGTGGGATGCTATAGCTCAGGGCAAGCTGTATTCTAAATTAGCTGATTCTGAAGAAATCAAATAAAAGTGAGTGGTAATGTTACCAGGCAAAAAGTCTGAAAAGTAACAGCACGATCACACACACACACAGATGTGCATCAGGACTTTGATTGCTTTCATTTGGGACACTTTTTTCAAAGATTAAAGTTTTAAAACTTTATGTACAGTGGGGGAAATAAGTATTTGACCCCTTGCTGATTTTGCAGGTTTGCCCACTTACAAAGAATGCAACAATCTATAACTTTAATCATATGTACATTCTAACAGTGAAAGACAGAATCCCAAAGAAAATTCCAGAAAATCACATCATATAAATTTATAAAAATTGATAACCATCTGATGATGAAAAACAAGCATTTTTTGTAAGTGGGCATACCTGCAAAATCAGCAAGGGGTCAAATACTTATTTCCCCCACTGTATTCTGTATATTGCACATAATATAAATTAAAAAGAAATACCACCAAAGTCTAAATTCATCATTCCTGACAACACAAACAGTCTAATAAGCAGCATAGATAATGGTTGATGGATGGATGGATGGATGGATGGATGGATGGATGGATGGATGGAT
>CAJRST010001113.1:16825794-16843048 GCA_907169785.1 Menidia menidia
ATAACATAAAGTTGTGAGAGACCTGTGTGAATTATGGGATTTTACTACAGGAAAAGGGATAAATCAATAGTTTGACATTTTGGAAAATATGCTTATTCACTTTATAGTTTCTATATAGTCCGTTTTTTATTTTAAATTAAGAAAAGCAAATCGATTCCAATGATTTTTTTTTTCCGATATAAGTTCTATATCGCTGAGAATTAGATGTGGGAAACAGCACGACGGGCTTTTTCCAAAGCAGACTAAATCCATGCTGCAGTCCATGTAAAGCTCCCTAATTGATGTACTGGTTCCCTGTCAACGCCTAACAACCCGAAAAGCCCAGACAGTCAAGCTCTGGTTTAAAAAGAACAAAAAAAAAGATAAAATAAGAAGAAAGAAAGAGACAGTTGAGCACATAGCCTCATTTGAACACCAACAGATTTTGAAAACGTCTGTTCGTGACTGATGAAACGTTAGCATGTTCATAGTTTTTTAGCCTGGTGTGCTATTTCCTAACATTTCCAATAATCATGCCATATTAAATAAGAGACCTACCACTTAATGAATGTCAAATGAGGTTCTTGAGAAAGAATTCCCTCGTGCTAAACACGGTACTGGTATAATGGTACGTCTGCCTCTTCCATCAAAAGGTCCTAATTATATCTAATTATATCTAATTAGATCATTTCACACTCGACAAAGCCACAAAGGTTTCATGATCCAGTTGTTTTACGTGTGGTATAAGTGGGAAAATAAGTATTTTAAGCTATCATGTTTTAGTCATATTGGACTGCAAGTTCTTTCCATAGAATTTCTACAACCAGTAGAAAACAGTCATGGTCCACCTGTTGGAATTTTGAAGATTTCTGCCCGGTAACAAGGCACGGCTGAAAGGACTATTGTGGAGCTAATAACGACTTTATTGTTGTTGGTAATGCATGAAATATGCGCTTGTTTTCTCGGAATTCATTTAAAAAAGCATAACTGTCCAGAAAATGTCAAACTATTACTCAATTATTTACAATTCAGGCTTCATTCAGGGAAAGTTATATGTTAGTATTATGCCATATCATGCGGCATTATTTTGCTTTAAAGCATAAAAAAGACACTTAACCTCAAGTGTTTTGCATGTTTTCGAAGCGACATTTGAAAAATTGAGAATTGTAAGTCCCTAATATATCATTTTCCACAAAGAGTCAAATTTAAGAATTTAAAATGAAATGTGACAGAACCCATGGCTGCTATTTCACAGCGACACAATGTTAGGGTACCGAATGGGGAATCTTTCAGTCTACTGCATGAACCACTGAGGGGATTACTGCATGGTTGTGTTGCCTGATCTGTGCAAATATTTTCCACAAAGTGGTACAATCAAATTAGAACGCTCAGCATCTGTGAACAAGAAAAAAAAAAGAAAATGGTGGCGTATTTATGCTGCCATTGCAGAATAACTTTCACTTTTACGTAGACTCCTCTTTCACAGTTTCATTTTCTGTCTGCCTCCCTTCACCCCCCCCCCCCCCCCCCCCCCCCTTCTCCCCTGAACTGTTTTAGGCTGACGTCTGAAGTCACTGGAATGGGCACACTCTAATTTCTACTGATCTTTGCTCAGTGCGTCACATGACCCTTGAGCAAATGGCACTGCGCCTACTTTACTGATTTGACCAGATATTTTTAGTGGCATTAACTTGAATCATTTCTGGTAATGACTCGAAAACATGTACAAGAACTGAACTGTTACTTGATTCCTCACATAGATCTGAAATAGTTTGTTTTTGTTTCTAGAGGTTTTTCTGGAAGCTTTATTGTTTTTGACACAGGACACCTTTTTTCTTTTCTCTTTTTTTTATTTATTTATTTTTGCTGTGTTTCAATATATCACCCTCATCACTCTATTTTTTTAAGACTAGATCTCTGGACAAAAAACGCCATATGATGACCCACTTCTTGACAAGTTGGGGCAAAGCATTGATGAACAGAAAATTCCAGACAAGCAATTATACACCTTAAACCTTATTCCGGTTTATTTCACGCTGTTTTTTTTTGTAACTGATAAATTGAGTGTGCCTACTGAACTTTGCCTGTGTGTTTCTGTGCCAAACACTTCGGAATGATCTGCATGACACACGGTGTCCCCTGGAATTTCAAATGTCATTTGGAACTCTGACAGGGCTTAATGGTGTATAGGAATTGAAAAGATGTTTTTTTTTTTCCTCTCAGACTCCAGGTTGATATGTCTCAGTGTGGAAACTAATAAAAAATTCCACATGTGCAAATATCAGTCTCTCCGAGTTCCATGTGACACCTGGCAAAAAAAGCTGGGATGGGAAAATGAAGTCATCTTGAGTAAGTGGCCGCAGGAAAGAGTAAAATTCAAATGCATGCAATCAATAAACCTCATTTTATTCACCTGTACTCCACAACCATGTAATCATGTTATTCATGCTGCAATCTCATAGTACCTCTGTATAATAGGCATGGGCCTTATGGAAAAATCTGCAGTATTTTTGCACTCCGATGTAACACATCTAAGGATGTCAAGGTTTACCAAGAAGGCTCAAAAGCTCTTAGGCTATCATTTCTTGTAGTCATCACATTTATTTAAGTTTTTTTTTAGCTCCATCCTTGCAAACACATAAAACTTTGGTGGCATACAAGCCATTTCACATGCAGAAAATGCAGTGTGTTTCCAGTTTGCATGTGTCTGACGCAGGCATAAAATAGAACAAACATACTTTTTAACAAATATATTTACATATAAATCCGATGTCTTGCTGGCCACACCAGGTTTTGTATCTCTAAGCTGTTGGGCAGACACTAGAAGTGTGCGTTCAATATAAAGCTGAATGTAATTTTGTGTGGTTTAAAGGTTTGGTTCCTATTACAGACTGAAACGCCTAAAGTAACTCTTGAAAGTTTGGCAACCATGTTTTTTTTTTTAAATATCTATATATATGTTGGCATAAATGTCATCACATTTTCACACAAGGGCTAAAATATATAATTGACAAACCAAATAAACACATCAGTCAAAAATGTACTTGGTTGTTTATTGACAGATAAAGTATGATTCTCTGCAGGGCAAGAGTATGTAAACATTTTTTAGCCAGTGTGACCCTATTTTACAGTTATGACTAATTCAGGTTGAAGTGAAGTTCATCATCTATCTGTCCCTCTGGTGTGTTTCGGTCAGCTGTATTGTTTCACACACTTTCTCTAACATTCCCTTTGCAGAAGGTTTGGTTCGGCTCTCAGTTCTCAGAGGCCCAGATGTAGAAAACTATACCTATACAATAATAGTATGACTGCCATACCTCACACATGGAACGTTTAACTGGATTGTGTTTGAGAATATTGACATTCTGCTTTTTTGTCAGTTTTATCCAGTTTTGTGGATGTATGAATATTTAAATTTTGTGAAAAGCTGGTTCACCATCTTTTGATCTTTGCTGGTGACACTATTCCTCCATTCCAGTGTAATCTTTCTCACAGTTGGTGAACTCCAAACCCTTTAGAGATGACTCTTTAACCTTTTCCAACCTGGTGGGCCTACTGACTCTTTTCCTTAACTCTCTTTTAACATCAAACACACTTTGACACATTTGCTGTGTCTATATCTGCTCAGATTTAAATCAAATCTGTGTTCCTCTTTTTCAAATTAACTACTAAACCCATATGTTTACATACTTTTCCCATACAGTGATGATATTGTACATCCATTTTTTCCCCAAATCAGATTAATGTTTGTCTAAAATGTTATAAAATTCCTACGGGTTTCCAAACTTTCAAGCACCTCTGGTAGTCAGTTACATCAGACCTGAATATTGACATATACAATCAAATACAGACACATATTTATTCAAAGCCATATTGGAAATAAAAATTGGGATTTAGAATTGTAATTACATTTTATAACACTAAACACAATGTTACAATTTATTATGTGGTTATTATAAGTTATTAATTACAAACTTATTTCTGTATTTCCTGCTAGATGAAGATGAAAAGATGTTTTCTTAATTAAAAAAAACAAAACAAAAATGTTTTTATTGTATTTTAATATCTGCCACCACAAACTCGCCAATTTCAAAGAAATTCACTCAAAACCACTATGTTTTTTCCTTTGTCTGGCTTTTTTCTTTTTTAATTTCATTATCTTGTTTGTTAGTTTGTTACGGAAAACTAAATATGTGGATAATAGAGAGCAGAACTACGACATGCCACAAAGATTCAGCCTTCAGAGAGTTGAAAAACTACTATACAACCAAACAATTACATATTCTTTTATTCTTAGTATTGATGTTTAACTCAAATTTTGAATTCATAAAATTATTTTTTTTAGCTATTGGTCTCCTCCATAGTTTTAATCAAAATAAATACATTGTTATAAGTAATGTGTTGTAACATTAGTCATCACGTTGATTAACTGCTGGGATTAGCTCGTTGAATAATTACAAGCTGAAATCAGTCAGCTTGTGGTTGAAAAGTTGCAAATATTCTACCGCTGACATGAAATTACATGAAAACAAAGCCATCTGATGTGTTCCAACAAACAGCGGCCATTTGTCGACTCTATATTGGGTTTCACTTCACCACCAGCTGCTTTAAATTCTCTACACACGTAGAGGTAAGTGATTTAGGCTATTTATCAGGTGCACTGGAGCTAAGCAACTTGGAACAAAGCATGGACACTTAGAAGTCAGGGTGAGGCTTTGTTTTTCCCTCTGCTTCACAGTGTGATGACTTCTCATGAATGCAGTATTAGATATTGTGCAAAAGAAAAAAAAATGAAGAAAATAAACACTCCATCTCCAGAATCAGATTGCACCACAGTGGTTGTGTTGGCACCTCAGGTGCAGAGTGTGTGTTCTTTATGTGCGCAGGTCAGCTAAGAAGCAATCACTTTACAAAGTGATGACCAGGTTTCTTTTTCATCACAAATCTTCTGTTTATGTACCGACCACATTGCTGATATTTCATCACGCTATAATGCTGTACACACAGGATACAACCTGCTGTCACTTAAAATGTTCATTTTTTTCCTTTTGTCTAGTTTGTTTCTATTGTACAAATGATTTACAGGTTCCGAGCTAATGTATGATTTGTTATTGGTTTTGAGGAATAAGATTTGAGATTTTTATTACATTTAGTCATTTGCATCATAAAAGTATATGTTGGATTAATTATTTATTGAGGTTTATTCTGCAATGTTTTGTAAAGAGGGGGTAATAAAGTTTGTGTTTTTTCTTCCCTTGACTGAAGTCGTGTGTTCATGAGTCGTGTTGAAGCGATCGTTTTTCCAAAATCTGGAGGTTTTATGGTTTTCAAATATAATTTGAAGATGTAAAGAATCTGTGAATAGTAGAAGAAATTAGATCAAACTTGAACCAACAAGAAACCAGGACCTCTCTGTGTGGAGTTCATGTTCTCCCCATGTTTGTGTGGGTTCTGTCCAGGTACTCCAAAGTGCTCCGAGGAGTGAATGTGAGTGTGTGTGGTTGTTTGTCTCTGTGTCACCCTGTGATGGACTCACGACTTGTCCAGGGTGTGCTCCACCTCTCATCCATTGTCAGCTGGAAGAGGTTCGAGCTCCCCCCATGACCCCGCTGGGAAAAAGCAGTATAGAAAATGGATGGAAGGATAAATAAACAAATTCTGGAAGGAAAAATAAACAAAAAGTATTTATTGCCCAGTCAGTTGGGGGCGGTCTGGTACATGTCTGATGACATCAACATGACTCTCTATGGAATAAATGGAAAATAATGTGCAATTTGAAAAAAAAAAAAGAAAGAAAGAAAAACTCCTTGAAATGAAAACTAGCAATGTTTTAATGATTTTGATTCACAAAAAAAAGAATATACAGGAGTGATGACAGTACATTATTGGCATAATATATCATTTGAAAGTATTAAAATGACTTTGCAAAGCTTTAAATTTGCCCAACACAGTGACATGTATATGCACAGAGATGCAATCTACATATTTCAGTCCCATCTTGTTCAGGTTAAAGAGAAAATCATATTCAGTTCCACAATAGAAATAAGGGTTTTGCTTAAGCAATGGTAAGATCATGGGGGTAGTGTACACCTGTGTCTCCCAAATGAGTACATTTGAATTCTCTAGTTAGACCAGTATAATCCTGGATGAGCTCAACTAATGCATCTTGATGACCATAAAGTGGGGCAATAGCTGTAGTAAATCTCTGAACTGTAATCACAGACAAGCTTTATGGCAATTAGGAAGTGAAAGTCGTTTGGCTTATTTCTCAGTGACCGGCTCCCACTGTGGCAAAAGCACAAATGCATGAAAACTGGTCAGAACAGTTCATAATAATTTGTAATTAAATTAGGCTATTCGCAAGTCATTGTAAGGAGGTCAAAGCTTTACACTCTGCGTTTTTATGGTTTTACAGAAAGCTTGTATGGCTGCACTTTATTTTTCTTTTTTTAAAACGTAAAAATGTAAAAGAGCAAAGTAAAATCTATCCATAAAAGGAAAAAATACCAAGGACACATATGCTGGTGATAGAAATGGTGCAATTGCAATCTAATAGTTTGACTTCAAATATTCCCTGTGTTCCTTAATTCCTTAATTTTCCTAATAAAATAGGATGAATATCGAATCTCAACAAAAAATAATCAGGAGTTTGTGTAAAAAATACACATAATTCTACAGTCTTTACATATCTGAGTCTAGAGTTGAATAATTGGAGGAGGGACAGCTTTGAAACAAACATAGCTTGTGGTTTAATATTTTTTGGCTGAATTGTTTTTTCTTCAATACAAAAGACCGTAAAAGAAGAACCTACATAACTTGAAGTTATCCATTTAATATAGTCACTGCTACAAGCTACCTCCACTTGCGTTGTGGTTTGACATTCAGTGGGAGTCACAGAACCACAGGGAATAGCTTTGTCCACAGGCCTGCTGGAAATTAAAAGCGTTCCTCTTTGGGGGTTATAACAGGTCACCTTGTCTCCAATTTATAACATCAGCCTTCACTACATTTTTCTTAGTAGTTAAATATGCGGAGTTTCAAGCAACTCTTGATTAGACTCCCAAAGTCCCTGATTGTATTTAGTAGAACATTCACCAAGTCTAAATAAAGTGGGATAGTCCCTAAAATAGACAATTAACACTGTTCAAGACTTTTTACGTAAGGGACAAAAACATAATGCATGAACTAATGAATGCTTATTCAAGATAAACCCTGGAATGTGATAATTATAAAATCAATATGGGTATTTCAAAGTATCAACATTGCGATGGGAAGAAATTATCTCCAGATGTTTTTACCTACTGACCCAAATTAAGTTGAATAAATTTCCCTGACACTTCCACATATACAGTATATGATATGTCTAAGTGATGCATAACCAATATTTGCCATAAAAACCTTCTTGTGTAAACAGGCATTCTAATAAGAATGTTCTTGATTTGTATTTGTATCTATCTTTTTATTCTTTTGTGTCACATTTGACCCTTTTCTTGGCCATTATGACACTTCATTTTCATATTTTCGTAATATTTTCGTAGGTATTAATTACCTAAAAGAAACAGTTGACTCAATAGGTGTCTGGGTATTTTCAAAAGTGGGTTCAAATTCTGGTTTTGTCCAGAACAAGCGCCTTCTGGTACCTTGCTCTACCTTTTTCTATAATTGTTAATCCATAAAAAATAAAGAGTAATAGAGTAGCTATTACAAAGTTAAATTGTAATTCTTACAAAGAATGTTTCACTTTTACTAAGTGATTGAATCTGATTAAGTTAAAAAAGCTGTTAACAATTTTTTTTAATATGGATATTAATTTCCTAATTTTCTAAAAGTTTTCCATGCTATATTTGCATTTAACCCGGGTTAAAACCCATTGTCTGCGATTTAAGTTATGTCAACAGTCCTGTTGTTGCCAACCAGGATTAGTTGTTCCCTCCCTCAGCATCCAGGATTGGTTCATATTCTTCATCTCATATTCCTCAGTGAATGGCTGTCTGTGATTGGTCCATTCCATGGCAGGTCCCCTGATGCTGACCCACTCCTGGAGCTGACCAGGGCCATTTAAACTGGATGACTACTCTTTCAGTGGGCAGCTGAAAGGCTTGCTAGTAGCATCTGGTCCCTGGTGGTACTCTCTTGGTTTTATGATTATGTTAGATTTTGGGAGATTTAACTAGATTTAGTACCATTTTTTCTTGCGTCACTGGTTTTGAAGTGTTATTTTGATTATTATATACTAATTTAACTCTTGGCATTTTCCTATTTTGATCCTCTCCTACCCACTACCAAGCTGTGGTCAAAAGACCCCAGCGTGTAATAGAAATAATTCCACAAATATACAAGTTCTGAAAGAGCGTATTTAATCGTAACGCTTGTTGGTGGAATTGGTTGTTACCATTTGCAGTTCACGTTATTTCTATCTGGATCATGTTCAAACTCTGTAGAAGAGAAAACCTCTGAGAAACCAGCAGACAACGAGAGATCACACGGCCCAAAAACAATACACGTCACACACTGTTTGCGTCTATTCATAGCGTCGCCTTATCTGGTTAACCTTCCTCATCAGTCCTTTTATGTCACGGAGGAAGGACATGGCGGTGTAATTCGCAAGGCTGCTGTATATATTTTGGTTAGCGGGGTTTCCTCTGATCTCTGCCAGCCTCTGGAGGAAGGCAGCATCAACTGCATCCATCTCTCAGGTTCATCTCTGCGTTCTTTAGACTGTTGGTATTCTGGAGGAGAACGAAGGCTCAGATGAAAAGCAAATAATGAGGCTCCAGATCAGATTAACTGGTTGATGATGATCTATAGTTTTTTTTTTCTTACCCAGGACTGTACCGGATTCTATCCTTGACAGAAAACATTGAGTTGAGTGTACATTAAAGGGATATTGATACTTCTGGCATCAACATCTTTGCAAGAAAACTTTGCCGAGATTTGTGTTGAATCACAAGATCGGAAGGTGTCTCGTTAGAGAGGATTTTTACAACTGGAACTTTGATTTGAGTCATATTCGTGTATCTACTTACTTGTAGTTGTAACACATTTGTTGAATATTTCGTTAAAGGGAATTTTAATCAGAAACATGTCCAAGCAAAATTCAGGAATTTGTCCTCAGGAGATGCTTAAGAGGTCTGGACAAAGTTAATTGTGTTAACAGAGTGGAATTTTGATAATGTGGATGTATTCTCTCTTTTGATTTTACTTGATTTTAGCAAAATACTTCAATACAAAAAGACCATTTGTTTAAACTGCAAGGGGAAGTTTGGGCTCACACTGATGGACACAAAGCACAGTTCTGCTAACAAAGGTTAAACAAATCACATTTTACATTCCTTCAAGGATATTTCCTATCCATGGTTAACCCGTAGACCTGCATTCACACTCTTACTTTAAGTGGAATTATGTGAAGTACATGAGGGTATTTGTTAAACTATCTACTCTCAATAGTCGTTTGAGTGCTCTTTGTTTGGATGATCAGAAATAGCTAATCAAAATGAGTCATGGGAAAAATGTATTTGTTTTTTGCAGTAACTACACTCGAGATCAACTGGATTCCTGGATTTGAGATGAGCGCCATTGTCTATTTGGATGGAATGATAAATACTATTGCCATCTAAAATCACTCAAACTCAAAAAAAAGACCACCATGTTTTATTTCTAAAGATGAAGTGTGCTCAATTTGTCAACGAACCTCCTGAACCGTAGAAAATATGTGTAGAAACACGGTCTATAGCCCTTTTGTACCCACTAACACTTTGTTTGATTATTTTACACTTCGAAATTGAAAAGTATAACAACTTTATTATTCAGCTCTGCGCCTGTATTGTCATTCTAGCACAACTCCTTTGTAAAAATGAAGCCTTTGAAAAATAAGAACTTTTTGCTCATCTATTCAGTGCAAAAAAGACTATGTTTTTTCATTAGGTGTTGTAGACAAAGGTGTTGTTCAAGGGTAAGTGAAATACGCACAATCAAGACTTGCTACTCGACTCTATTGTTTTTCCCCAATGCTTCTTTTCTGAAAATGGTCCTCATGCTGCCTGCCCCCCTCAGTTTCTGCCATCTTAGCTTCTTATGTGGATGCAACTAATGATCACTCCACTTGCTTTGACACACCTATGTGTTGCTAAATGCATATTATTTATGTGTTCTCGTGTCCTGACATACAGTACGCTAAAATGCAATGACTGAACGAAAGCATGGTTGGTCCAAACCTTAAAGCTTTAATCTGCCACTGAAGAGCTTTAGATCCATTTAGCAAGATGAACAGCGCGACATATCCCCACCCTCTGCCTTGACTAAGTTCTCAAATTCAGTTAAGACTATTACTCTGAAACAGATACAGTAACAAACTAGAAATATCTTCTTGGACAAAGGACAAATAAAACTAATAATTGAAAAAATATTTAAAAAAAGACATTGTGTACAGGTTACAAACAACATAGTTTAAAGAGCCAAATGTCAAAATAAAAAATAAAAAATAAAAGAAAAAAGCACATCCCTTACGGGCTTTATACTCCACATTTAGGTACTGCTGTGTGTTGAATTAAATTAATCTGCATGTTGGAGGATTTTTCAGCCTTTTCGTGCAATTTTGACAATGATTAGAACCATGCTGTATTATATGGAGCAAATCAAGTTGTAGTGGCTTAATTAGTTCCTTAATCTGTGTGGGTTGTATAGGTTTGGAATGGTTTCTAAAAGCCCTTGTCTTGCTGAGTGACTGTTCCTCACACTAAGCAACTCACAATTAGTCACAGTTGGATGCAATTAGACAATTTCCCCGACAAAAGGTTTACGTGTCACCCGCTGGATCATCTTTTAACCGTGTTGTCACAGTTAGGGGGAGAGACAATTACTGTCAGGCACAAAGCATTTGAAAAGTAATTCTCCCAAGAGACGATAAAGCAATGAAACGTTCAAATCACTGAAGAGCCCAACTTATATTTCAGAAATAAAACAGTTTTGACATATTTTAAGTAACGTTTGGTCATTTACACTTTGCTGAAACTGCTTTGCTATATTATGAGTTGAATAAATTAGTATTATGATTAATATAGTAATGTAGTATTTAATGATCTGTTGATTTAGAGTAATGTTGGATAGTTGTCTGGCCCAATAGGGCTACTCGCTGATCCCACTTCTTTATCCCACACAGAATGTAAGGAAATACTATTACATTTAAGATGTTACATTTAAGATGTATCTTATTACAGTTATGCAGATTGTTTACAATGATATATTTATTTTATGTCCAGCAACACTGACAAAGCTATCTAGATGGTACCATAAAACTTCAGTCGTGCCTCTTTTATATTGGTTCTCTAACGATATATATATAATCCAGTTCAAAAACCTGGTTATAATTTTTTAATCTTAGCATTGTAAGTCTTCTATACTTAATAAAACCCCACAATAGCAATTTCAAATTAATCAGGGATTGCTGACTGTTCCTTGATCTTGACTCGGAAACATTTTTGTAATCTCTGCCAAAAGATTTACAATCTGTATCCCAGGGATAGTCTACTTTAACAGTTGTCCCACGATTTTCAGGCACTTTCCCGCTTGATTTAGTTAACTGTAACTGTAGCCTACCATGGATTCAGATTTAATTTAAATCCTGAGCTAAATCACACAATGTAGGAAATGTGTGTTATACCTTACCTTAAATGTAAATGAAGTTTATCTCTTCTGCACAACTGAAAGTTACTCACTTTAACACGGCAGACATCTTACTCATATTGCATATCTACTGCTTAATTTCATTGTTAAAAATTCATACAGAAGAACAATAAAATAAAAGTTATGAAAATAAAAAAAATGCTGGAATTCTGAGATTAATTCGAGAAGTCTTCTTTGTCTAATTTTACTAATATAGTGTCCCAAGAACAGATGGAAATATTTTTTTCATTATATGCCACTTTGCTAGAGGAAGAGTGTATGAGGTCTCATAGATAAGCAGCGAGAAAACACAGCTCATTTTAGTAAGTACTGATCACTGCTACACATACTAATCTTGACTCTTGGGCATACAGTCAGAAGCAGGTTAAATCTTAATTTATTTGGAGATGTACCAAGTGAGAGGTTAACAGTTTATTTAGTAATGAATATCCTGACTTGAATCTGTTGTTTGTCTTGTCTGAAAATATGAATAACACCTCACCATTTTAGCTTATTCGGATAGGCCCCATGTATTTTTAGCCCCCAGTGATGTCATTTTCCATTTTCCAACAGAAGGTGATGCTTTTATACCAACATAAGAGCTTTTATATGCTGCAAACAGTTTGTTTTCTGCCTGACCTCCTGCTTCTACTGAACAGAGTTCATATGAACTCGCACTAACAGATAAATGTTGGAAAGGGGTTGAAACTGGGGTCAGCCTCCCGGGTCCAAAATGCTTAACATTAAAAATAATCTTAATCAGTTCAGTACAACCTTGCCAACTGTCCTCGAAAATCTGTCATGTAGATGAAGATGCCAGTAAAATGTGGAATGAAATTTACTGAAAGGTGACATTATGATATTGATCTGAAAATGACTGGCAGAAGTATTAGGACAGTAATGAGAAAAGAAATAACAATCCTTTATCTGTATAAGCAGCTGTGTAGGGAATCTTATTTCATTTTTGGTTATTTAGGAACTTGGAGGTGTAGAAATGTTTTAAGTCTATTTTGTTAGTACTGAGTTGTCAGAATGAACAGTGACAGTAAATCAACAATTCCTCTTTCAGAGACAGATTGATCAAATGTAGACACAATCATACAGTATATATGTATTTTTTGTTGTTTTTTAAATTCTGGATGCCAGTTTGTAAGCAGGCATAAGGGTGACTAGTGAACTGAGGATGGTAATCATGTCATTGGAGCTGCGAGGCATGCCTGAGGATGTTATTTCCCTAACTTGTGCTATAATAGTGCCTCTCAGCCATTACTAGGCAACCTATGGCACCCTTAGAAATGTTCATTTATTTTATATGCACTAGAGACCAATGAGTAGCAACAGTTTAAACAGAGGTGTATCAAAGAAGCACAGTGATTATGTGAAGAGTAACATGGACTTTATATGTGACGCAGACATACTAATACTACTTCTGTCTAAAAAAAAGGGAACTTTAGTAATCCTGTAATGTGACATGCATAGTTCTGACCAAAAAGTCTTTGGTTATTGCCTCTCTTTATTTTTGCCCAAGTTAATCTGCAACCCAGCAAAAGTGGAGCCCTAAATTTGATGGTAAACTTGTTCTGTTTTGCCTTTCTTTTAACTGAGTGGCAACAAGAGTGTAAAATTTTGTGGTCAATCAAACTGTTCAACAACTATTCCATCTAATGCATTATATATTTTTTACAGGCACTGACGTAGACTCACTGTTGAGCTATTTTTTACCCACAGTTAAGAATATGAAAGAATATGGAGAATTCATTGATAGAGACAAGACTGTAAACTGCTATAATTTACTCTGGTTTTCTCACACCTACTCACTTAAAACAGACTATTCTGCTGGGGTAATCACTGTGTAGGCCCAAAAATACCTGTACAAACCTCTGACTGCAAACATAGTGCGATTTGGAATCAATATCAGAGTTAAACGGTCTAAATTAGAGCATTACACAATGGATAAATCAGTCAAAATCTAGAATTAACTTTCGAAAATCTTGGAGGGTTCATGAGTACATGAGTTTGGCAGCTTCTCACGTTTGATGGACGTTGTTTGGACAGCAACGCAAATGTTATTGATTTAGAAAATACTGTCAACAGCAGTATAATCTAAGAGTAGCATTCCCTGTAACTCTGCTTGTGGGCATTTCTTGCATTGATAGAGTCCCGCTCTGACCTTTACCACTGTATTTTCAGCAAAACGCTCCCAGCTCCGTTTTTCAAAAAAAGCAACCACCTTCACCGTAACTTCTAACAGTATCTTGGACAAACTGTGGCTGAATCATGGAGCACAGTCACTAGAACAACTGGCAAAAATCCTCACATCTCTGCCTAAAAAAATCCATAGCTCTCTGATAACTAAGAATGCCTCCTAATTCAAATATTCTCGGTTAACCAATAAAAACCCAAGTTTGAAACACATAAGAAATACCCACATATATTTGGCAAACCACTGATATATTTTCATTTGTCGAAATGATACATTTTTCGTCCTGCTGAGCTCAATGAAGCACTTCAATTCAGCCATCAATGTCTCTTGCGCGTGTAAAAAAAACAAAAAAAACAACATATGTGACGGTATTTCTTTACTCTTAATACAATCACAGCAGATAAAACCACAGCCAGACGAGGAATGCTTATTGGATTATATATACATCTCTGCTTTTCTTTTTTTTTTTTTGCTAAAGAAGCTAAAGTTATTGATTTTTATATTTTATTTTCAACATTACACCCGTTTGCATCACAATGCTGTCAAAAATAAATGAAAAAAGGGTTGTATACCAAATGCCTGTACATTATGATGATTATACTGTATAAGGCAGTTACACAATTAATTACACGTTCATATTATATAAAGAAGTGATGTCAGTCTGATGATAAAACCTTTTTGCACATTTTCCCCATTTCATGCATCTGTGCCATTGCAAGTCATCCAGCATTGTAATGGCAGTTAGCCACAAAAGTTACACTCCATCTCCACCTCTGTGGATACCATTAGCTGCTAATGCCCTACTCCCTTGGACACTGATACAGTAAATACTCTTAAGTGAGATGAATCGTCTCCAACTAAAGGCTCCACTCGTCGGCGTCTGGAACCGTCTTCTGAACAGATGAGTTTACTTAGTCAGAGGGTATCCAAAGTGATACACCCGGATAAGTAAGTAGGTGATTGGAGGCGGGACTGGCTGGAAGTGGCTGACACGGGTAATTTGTCTGTTCCAAAGAAAGCAGAGATTCATTAAGGGGCAGTGGCACGGGATGAGAAGGTGAAAGGCATCCAGGTAAAGACTGGACCTGTAGCTTTTTTACCCACTGAGTAAATCCATCCAAAGCCAGCACAGACACACACACACACACACACACACTGAGGCTTGGTCCTTAATCTTTAGTGCCAAACCAACTAGTCATACATCAGCAAGCCATCTCCCCTCCTTCTTGGCGTTGCTGGATGAATGTGTTTTGTATTTCAAGTTGCTAATAGTTTTTCCAGAGGTAATTGCTGGCAGGGGGCAGTCATATTTGTTTCTAAACTGTGTGTAATATAAATAGATGATGATCATTAGATGCACTTTTCTGTTTTATTAACTTTAAGATAAATGTGGAATAATGCCATCTCATTCACAGTCACCCCTGAAAGCATTTAGGACAAAATGCATTTTAGTAAGCCAAAAGAAATACAAATAAAAAATAAAAAAAATTGAAAAAACAAATCCCAGGTTAAATGCATTTATCTAATACAGGGACACACCCAGTGATGTTTTTCTTATCAAATATGTGAGCTTCAATCCCGAGGTTGTCTTTCTGAACCCCCTGAAATTGATTGAAGATGTTAAATAAAAAAACAAATACAAATTAAAAAAATTGAAAAAAACAAAACCCAGATTAAATGCATTTATCTAATATAGGGGCACACCCCATGCTCTTTTTCTTATCAAATATATGAGCTTCGGTCCCGAGGTTGTCTTTCTGTTCCCTGAAATTGATTGAAGATGTTAAATAAAAAACACTGACATGGAATAGCTGCTGCCTTTTCCCTGCCAACTAAAGTGTGGGATTTCTTCTCCTGAGCGGTGCCACACAGTTTCTGACCTTGTCAAATAGCCAGAATCTCCTCGTTTCTTGAGTTTTTTTCTAGTGCATTAGTGTATGGCAAAATTTAATTCCATGTTCAAAGAATTACAGTGAGACAATCATAAAACATATCTGACGTATTTGTGTTGTGCCAATATTTTGAACCTCTACTCAAGTATCCTCATACTTTAAACTATCTTGAGGAAAATAAATATAAAAATCAACATAATGACATAACCAACAGACCTGTTCAATCAGTGATAGATTGTGGTCGTGAGAAGGAATACAGAATTAAACTACTAACTTTTACTATAAAAATAAGTAAATTAATAACACGCACATTTAGTTTTTTCCAGTCCTAAGGTGTACTGATATTGTTTTATTTATTCATTTTTATTTTCATATGAACATCATAACCATGGGTTTAATGTCCTTAACTCTTGGTAGTTTTGTTAATTATGCACTGCCAATCTGCAAGATCTGTATTTTATTGTTTGTTTGTTTTTTAACCTAGTTCTATTCGGCATTATGGCAGCTGGACTGGAATCTGAGTCCTATTCTGAACACTTTTGCTTGGCCAAGCGAGGCATTATTGGTGAAAAGCCCCCCTTGATTTTCCAACGCTGCTTTATTTCTTTATTTTTGTCGCAAAACTTTACATGCGTCCAATAATGCCGAACCTGACAGAGGGACGGGAAAGAAAGAAGAGCAAAGGAAAGCAAACCCGAAAAGGAGAAAAAAAAACCTTTGGACAGAGAGAGAAAGAAAAAAAAGAAAGCCAACAACCAGCTGCTATGTCTGTACAAAAGAAACAAAAAAAATCCAGTAGTTCCTATAGTGGCAAATCTGAATTCAGAACCTGCAAATGGACACAGAGAAGACAAAAAAAAGAATAATAAGAGAAAAGCAACAAAAGCCAACGGTGTGTATTCTCAGATTTTTTGTGGAGTAGGTAGTTTAGCACAACTTGAACATCACATAAATGTGTGACGTATGTGATTTCTGAATCTAAAAACACACAAACACAAGTAAATCTTGCCCACTACACTTCAAACAGGGTTTGCCTTGACCATGCAGAGCTGATAGATTATTTAAAAAATCCACGCTGTCTTATCTAATCACGTACACTTTCACAATAGCAACATGAGCACCGTGACAAAATGCAAAGAAAAAGGAGATTTTATCATCTTCCATCTACCCGGCTATCTACCAGGGCAGTCATTGGATGCCTCCATTGGCTCTCCTCTCTCTCCTAACAGCTTTAAACTAGTATTTAGAAAAATAAAAAGTAGTCTCTAGTTAAATAAAGAAACCCCAATGGATCTCATTAGTGATCCAGAAACCATGGATTCACATTTAGAGTAAAGATAACAGATTTACGAGACATTTTTGTCTGACATTATCATTTAGGGCAAACCAATAAATTCATGATTGGTTTGACATCCTTTTACATTGCAGCAATCCAAAATAGCAAAGATATACATATATATACATATATATACATATATATATATATATATATATATATATATATATATATATATATATA
>CAJRST010001113.1:16843058-16859888 GCA_907169785.1 Menidia menidia
TATATATATATATATATATATATATATATATATATATATATATATATGTACAAGGTCAATAGATTTGTTGGTTGTTTTCCAAAGTAGTAGTAGTTTTCCAGGAGTAGTAGTAGTAATAGTAGTAGTAGTAGTTTCTACTAAATCTTTATGTTTTGAAGGAGAAGCTGAGCCAAAAAGCCAAGCTTTCAGCCCATCTTCATTTAATTTCAACTATGATCACAAGATATGGGTAGTGACCCAACGAATGAGATCATCTACACAAACAGGTTAAAACAGCTTCCCTCTGAGGATAGGAAGGCAATCAGACTAAACCCACTGCTCTTCAACATACTAAATTGTGATCAAAGGCAATCTAGATATCTGATTAGGAGGCCTCTTGATCACCCCCCTTAGAACATTTTTTTGAAAAACCGTGTCAAACTTGGAGTAGGTCCCATGGCAAGAACACACTTGATGAATTACATATCTCATCTGAACATCTTAGGAGGGAAGAGGGATGTCTGAATTTCCCACCAGGACCTGTTCTCACTGAAATCTCACCTTAGATGAGTGGAGGATAATGGATGGATGGAAAAAAAAATAAACCAAGCAACTACTATATTTTCAATGTTCCCGAAAATCACTGTGCAATCATTGTTATCTTATGGTTAAGCCAATATATTGAATACATTCACCATTAAAGTATAACTGATCGATTGATTGATGACACCAGTCTGAATTTAATTGAGTTTTTGGGCCAAAAGTCAGTCAATATGACCTCAAGAAATATGGCTCAGAATAGGGATCAAATATAATGTAACTATCTGATACACGAAAACTAGTCAGTGATGACATCATCTATGTAAATTTAATTGTGACCATATCACTTAAAAGAAAACAATATTGTGTGCATATTATAATGTTTTGGTAATACTTAGTAAAGAAAACAAAGATTGACATGACACCATTCAATATACATCAGACTTTCATGACAAATCCTGACAAAATTTATTGAAATTCATCATTTGTGTCATTTGCAAATATGACTAAAAGAAGTGCCTGGACAGACATGAATTGAGCTGACATTGTATTGTAACTATAAAGTAGCTGAGTCAATATGTTTAAATTAAATTAACTTAAATTGAAGCTGAAAATTGAGGGATTCATTTAGTTCGTCCGTTGTTGTATATCTAGTTTTTCTGACAGTCTGGACCGGTCATTTGGAACAAGCACCTGGTTTTGAAAGTTGAAACTTAGGTAATGTTCTGTATAACCTAATTCCAAAGCTGTCTCTGTATTGGTTTGTGACAACATATTGGTTTATGACAATGTTTAAATCCAGGCTGAAAACAGTTCTGTTTAACTGTGCATTTGGAAATTGAATGTATTTTATCTGCATCCTTCACTTTTTATCTGTCTAATTTTCATTATTTTTCTGTTCTTGTTTGTCTGCTTTTAAATTAATTGTGAATTCTTTGTCTTGTACACGAAATGTGCTATACAAATAAGCTTGCCTTGCCTTATTACATTCTCCATTTGTTCTGACATATAACACTCCATTCAGTAGTTGTACTGACAAAAAAAAGCATCACATGTCATAGTCATGCTTAGATACAACCTACAAGGTTATAAACCTTTTCAAAACAATAGCTTTTCATGGTGCAATAATTGTTTAGATTATTGGAAGAGAAGCCCATTTGCAATCTAATCCACTAAATCACAGGTAATAACTGGGGCAGACTTTCCCTTCTGTGAAAAACTACGGAACGTGGTAATAATTCTTGCGTGAGTTTATTAATAATGGTGACCTCTTGAACACACTGCACACAGTGATCCATTGTTTGCGCAAAAACGTATGGATTAGACTGACATCCACATGTCCATAGTTTGTTTTGTTAATTACCATGGCATCTCCTGTAAATCCCTGCGGGTTGTTTCAAATACAAAGCCAAGAAAAGCTGATAATGTTTCGCCAAATGCTGAATACTGCAAAGTCTGACACTATAATGTCCCACCTGCTTGTTCCCACAAATCTAAGAGCAATGTTTTGTGGTTCTATATGAGGTGACAAGGGTGCAATAGCTAAGTGTACTCATAAAAGCAAGAGCACATCCATCATGGCAGCTGTTTGAGCCTGGGACTGGCCCCATGAAAAGCGTGCTTACCTTCTTTGCTCAAATGACACCTGGAACAGTGGGAGAAGCTGACCTACATATAAGAATCACATGGGGGAGTGGGGGCACAGGCAGAATTGAGTGAACTAGCTCGCCTCACATATTTGCAGATTTTTATTTTGTTTGTTTTCTTTTCTCTTCTTTTAGAAGGTCCCTTTTTGTGAGATTTGGATTAAATCCAATATATATATGTTTTAAATACTGTATATAAGAAAAACAAAAACCCAATATATATATATATATATGTTTTAAATACTGTATATAAGAAAAAAAACAACAAAAAAACAAAGCTCCCAAAGCGCAAACCTAACTTGTGGTAATCACCTTGATTACCACACTGATGCAAAGGCACTAGTTATGTTCACACCTTTGCCGTAGATGTGCAAGGTGAACAAAATCTTTGTCCACCTAGTTTCCCATTAATCCATCCATAAATCATCTTTAATTAAACCATTAACTATAATGATTTGGACCATTTCCTTATAGACGAGTGTAGCCTTGCTGTTTGATGATAACAGACATGCATGCTCTTTGATTCTAAAAATTAATTCTGCATCAAAGTGGCAGACAAACCAATAAAGAGACGTAAACGTTTCTTTGGATGCAGGTTGAAAGTGTGGAATATCCTCTGCTGTTTTTTCTTGCCTTTCTAAGGCTCTCAATGACGAAATAAAGGGCAGAAATTATCGAGTTTATATCTTGATCCAGTGCTGTGTGAACAGCCTATAGCCTATATCCCTCGGGGCTAGGCGAAATAAGTTAATAACCAAGAGCCAAAGGTAATCTTTGCCATGCTAAATTTCAGGACAAAACGGCCTCTTCAGAAGTTATTACCAGAGACCCAATCTGTATGGGTGTTATTCGCCCGAGAGCAATTTTAAGACTGTGGAGGAGACACGGGGCAGAGCGGGGGGGGGGGGGGGGTGCGAGCAGACAAGCACGACAGACAGACAGAAGGGCTGCGGACACCCAGCAGGATTGCTGAAGCAGACCAACGGCACGGCAGAGGGATTTACGCACGGCGGAGCGATTTACGCACAGCGGAGCGATTTGCGCGCAGCCGGGACTCCGTCTGGCCACGGGAGCGCGCGGCTCCGGGAGCGGGGCGCGACATGAAGCGGAGCTCCGACGCCGTCCGGATTCCCTCCACCACCTTGATCTTCAACAAGTGGGACCGTCGCGTCGTGGTTTCATAGGGAGCCGAGAACAGGGACCCGTTTGAGGACGCGGACCGGTTCTCTCGGTAAAGCAGGCAGCCGTGGAAGTTCTGCACGTTCAGCCTGGGAACTTTACTGCAAAACGCAGACGAGTGGACGTAAGATATTTTTATTTCTATTAAAAAAATATATATATATCTATGTTTAGCGTTGTCTATGTTCGGGGTCCAGAATTATTACTAATTACTTATTACTAAAAGGTAGTAGTCTGAACTTCAAATACAGAACGATACAATCCCTGCATAAGATGCTTTAGAAGTAGTTTTGAACACACTTCAGGTTCAGATTGTTTCCTGGTAAATCCTTGTTGGAATATGCTGACTAACAGTACTTTTTCCTCTTTAAAAGAAAACGTTGTGTCCTTTTTCTTCCCCTGGTTTAGTAGCAATTGTAACAGTTTACTCCTACAATCTGGTTAGAATATGTTACATCATATAACACGTGAAAGTGTTCTCCTTGGAGATTAGCACATTTTGTTTTATTGGAGACAGGAAGACTATAGCTGCACCCCTCCCTCCTTTTTCAAAAAAGGTGTTCATTTCCCACATAATGGGGTTTTAATAGATTTCTACGGAGATATCCTGGAGACCACATCTCGGACAAACCTCTATAAATATTATAAATAATGCATGCGGAGCACAGAGGAGGGCTGAGCATCTGTGTTGTAAGACAACTGAATGTTTCGCTGCACTTGGTCCTCAGTGTGTGTGTCACGTCTTTCCCCACACACCTCTCGCTGAGCAGACTAATAAAAACGAGATGGAGACCCCCTTTTTAAGACCCGGGAGGGGGATGAGAGAGAGATGCTGATACGCGGCCCGCGCCCCCTAAAGCTCTCGCCAAAGAAAAAAGGAAAGAATAAAAAGAAAGATGAGAGCTCACAGATGACCTCGAGCCCAGCAGGGGGTTTATTGTGCGATCAGTTGAGCCCACCAGAGGGTGCTGAGTCCTGATGTAATGACGCTCCTGGAGGACAGATGGAGTCATTTTAGAGTAGATGGCTAGCCTTATCATGGGGTTGAAACCTTGGAAAGGAGGGAGCTGTGCAAAGAAAAGAGAGAATGAAATCTCATTTTCGGAGTAGAGCTGCGTTCTTCGCTGTTTGTTCCAATTTGTCCAGCTGTGAAATCATTTAATTGAGATTAATCTGCACAATGCCCCGAGATCAGGAGCAAGATTGGTCTTTGCCTAATTGAATGAGAATATCCAGGCAGTGACCTGTTTGTAAGTGTGCCTGCTGCTCTATGAGATTTGGAGAAGAGAAATGGATTTTTTTCTCCGTAATCGCATTAGACATTTTGTCAACTCCGCGGGAATAACATTTGGAGCGCACATTTCAGAGAGACAAAGGGCTGCATGCTTTCAGAAAATGACTCGTCTTTGCTTTGGCTCTTTGTGTAAGACACCGTGGACAACGTGTGCATGCTCTGTAATTGAACTGATGACTTCTGTTGAAGACTAACACTTTTGTCTTTCTTTTTTTTTCAGCACATTGCATGACTCGTGGATTCCCATGAAGCTTAGGCTGTACTCTGAAGCCTTTCCCGATAAACAAAACCTTGAGGTTAGAGCTTACAGACGGAATATACCGAACAAGCAGCTCAATTTTTGGATGACCTCTTTAAAGATGTCTTTTCAAAGGATGATGTAAAGTCTTTCAGATCTTGTGGAATGGATTTCCTTGCGAAGGAGGGTTGATTTGGGAAATCGGAACCCCAATGAAACAGTGATCATAACCATTTGATGCAATAAGACGGTTTAAACTATGACTACTTTTGCCTGACAGAACTGCTGAATATGCAGGACTTAGGAAGACCTGGTGGGCTCTGCAACCCCTTGATGCTTAATGGCTGTGCCCTTTTATGGAGTTTGGTCTTTGGGATCTTTCTCGGAAATGCATCAGTGATGGCTTGCCCCTCCGTTTGTCACTGCATCGAGAAAAATGGCTTGACAGTGGTCCAGTGTATGTCGCGGAACCTAGAAAAGATCCCATCTGATCTTCCCAGAGATACCGTTATCCTGCTTTTGGCGGCAAACCACATCACCCACGTCCCCAATCATGCCTTCAAAGAACTGCATTACCTTCAAGAGCTGGACCTGTCCAACAACGACATCGAGACTGTGGACGTGGGCTCATTTCAAGGCGTCTCTGACAGCCTCCTCGTGCTGGATTTATCAAACAACCGCATTGAAAGCGTCCCCAAAGAGGCTTTTGCCCGCCTCCGGGCCAAAATCAGCCTGTCGAACAACCCCTGGCACTGCGAGTGCACGCTGCAGGAGGTCCTGAGGGAGCTCCGGCTGGATCCCGAAACGGTGAACGAGGTGATCTGCCACACGGCGGTGCAGGAGGAGTACGCGGGCAAGCCGGTGATCCAGGTGCTGGACTCGGGGATCAACTTTTGCAACTTTCACCACAAGACGACCGACGTGGCCATGTTCGTCACCATGTTCGGGTGGTTCACCATGGTGATCGCGTACGTCATCTATTACGTCAGACACAACCAGGAGGACGCCAGAAGGCACCTGGAGTACCTGAAGTCACTGCCAAGCAACTCTCAGATCAGCAAGGATTTTGACACCATCAGCACGGTTCTCTAGCAGGCCCGTGAGACTCAGGAGGTGGGGTGTGTAAGAGATGTGTGTCTTGAAAGAGCTGAATAAAAGCGGGGTTACTAAAATGCTGATAAAAGACATGATCACATATGTTTTCAAGCACATTATTTGGGCTCAGGAGGATAAAGTCAACCGCTTTTATCTTCAGGTAGCCCAAGAAATTAACCATGCTGTATTATTAACATTTTTTGTTAGGTTACATTAGATCCGAACAAAAAAATGGGGCTTATTTTTGTTGATGGCACAAAGTAAGAAAGGTACAAGTAAAATGAATTTCAATAAGAAAATGGTACTGTTAGTGGGAGACATAAATCTCTCTGCTCCGATGTGGATCCACACTGTTGCTGAATCTGAACGGAGACGGATGAGGAGGACTGAGCTATATTTACGTACTTAAGTCACAATGTCAAGATGAACGCTATTTTACGAGACTTCAGTTTACATAACATTCACACCAGCTCAGCCTTCAGTGAACCTTTAAGCTAAAAATGAAGTACCTAAATAAAGAAAGGTTGCCATAGATTTTCGACGTGCTCACTCTGCATACAACTTTATTTCTGCATCTTATTCCAGCGTTTTTTGAAGCAGGACCTGGACTCCTCAAAATATTCCAACATTTTTCATAAAGTCACAAAAAGGAATTGAAGCTCTTTTTAGTGTCAGAATACACAGACATATAGAGATTTCTTTGCCTGCTACAGCTCAGACCATTCAGCTGTCAGACATGTTTGAGTTTTTGGACTTCAAAAAAATCATTCACACCACACACTTATATCACTCTTAATTAAATCATCTTTCTGATCATTTCAAGAATATAATTCTAGCATCTCATTAGTCTTGTTTTAATATCAGCAAATGTGCAAAAACATAAATCCCTGTCCTATAGTTTCTTATCTGCTGTTAATGAGAAGACCCCATTTGAATTTTACTGTTAAACTGGTATTAAGCAGCTCGGGAGCAATCTGAAAAAGAACGAGCCTGTCATTTAGGTCCAAAGTTCACATCGATTCGGATGAAAAATAAATCATTAAGGTCTTTTAACAACAGGAAATGACATATTGCATGTCTATATTTGTTTAAAAAAAACATAACTAAACAAACAAAAACTAAACAAAAGGGAGAAAGCATGTGTGAAAAAGAGCTTTTTTTAAGCACCAGTGACAACAGAAACTTGTAATCATTCCCAGTATAATGGTTTCAGTCTTTTATGCATTCCTGTGGGGGATTTCAGACCACTCTTCTTTCTAACATTGCTGCACATTGTCTCTTTTTAGGTCCCACCATAGTCTTTTTAGGTAATTCTT
The DNA here is from genome assembly GCA_907169785.1 of Menidia menidia. Classification (NCBI taxonomy): domain Eukaryota; kingdom Metazoa; phylum Chordata; class Actinopteri; order Atheriniformes; family Atherinopsidae; genus Menidia; species Menidia menidia. The sequence goes on from CAJRST010001113.1 coordinate 16,850,346, forward strand.
TTGTAGATTTGTTTTTCCTTGATGAACATTACATGTTTGACAGATGGCCTAATTTCTGACTAGAATCCGGGTCCTGTGGCTGCATACCAAGCACAAATCATCCCTTTACCACTGTGCAGACAACCAGTATAGAGCGCCTCAGTACAAACATCACCTTTGTGCTGACGTGCTCCAAATGTGCTGCTGCGCATACCGACCGGACATCTCTCTGGTCTGTCCAGAGGACATTGTTCCAATAGTCTTGTGGTCAGTTCAGATGCAATTTAAGCTAAGCCATTTCCAGTTAAAGGAACGAAGCTTACTCTGGAGACCTTTCTCAAAACATGTCAAAACCTGTCCGGTGTTTTTCAAACTTGTTTGTCCATTTTTTTTACATGCTAACTGAATAATCTTATATGTAGCTGATGTCCTTAGAGTTTTATCCCTGTTTGTCATTCCTTCACAATCAGGTTTTACGGATCCAGTTCAGTGGCCTTTGTCTTGGTATGGCCACCTTTTCTGAAATCGTAGTTTCATTTGGTTTTACTTTATTGTTTTTTTTTTTATTCGTGATCAACTGCAGATATGTGCAGAGGGCTGGATTGTAACACCCCCCAAATCTCAACCGTGTGCCATTATAGTGGCATGTCAGCTCTTGTCAAAAAGAGGTCTGAGATGGAGTTGACATGAATGCTTGTTATAGGTTCTCCGGCTTGTTTGCCTACACACCATTATACTCAATTTATCATAATGTAGAGGTTGTAAGAAAAAAATAGAAAAAGAGAGTAAAGTTAGGTCGAAATTGAGTTGTGTGGTAACTCACTATTAATTTGTCACTGTGAGTTACCCCCTCTCCATTACAGCCCTATTATACACGGTTACATCACAGTATGTTAATGTTAACCCAACAGAGTAGCTATGCCCTGGATACTAGGACAGAACTCACAACAGGGGGTGATGGGAATAATTTCACCTCTAGACTAAATGAAATCTTGCGTAAGTGCTCACTGGACGCTAAGTTCAGATGAGTTTTGGTGGATATTTTGGGGCACTCATATACAGGCTAAAGAGCAAGCCATCGCAAATTACTCATATAAAAGAACAATTCTTGGATACAAAGTTAGACATTGGATTTTTTGTTGTTATATTTATTAGGTTACCTCAATGACCAAGAGTTTATTGTGTCCATGTGCCTATTCTCTGGGATTTCTAAACCACAGCACTGTGTACTATACTGGACAACTGAGTGTTTAGCCCTCTTCCTGTCCACCGTAGCCATTTCAGAAAGGTTTTTAAAGGCTTAATATTCCATGTTTTTCCGTGTTTAACGACTCATTGTACGTATCTCTGTGGTGATTCTTACTGAGTTAGTTGTTCAAGATTGAAATAAACCCAAAGTAGCTGTTTGAGACTTGTTTCATGATTGTAAAATATATTTTTTAAGTGTCATTGTTCATCATCTGTGCCGTTTTTAACCTGTCATATAACAATGTTTGTGTTTTGGCCAACACCCAGAAGACTTTCCGAAGGACTACGTGTGCCAATCCGTGTTGTTATTTTGTAACGTGTGTCTCTGGCAAAATCCTGTGGAATTATATGTGTGATTGATTTGTCAGCGTCTCGAACTGTGTAAAAGGAATTTGTCCATGACCTGTGTCTTTCTGTGTTGGACATGAAAGGGCTCCTATAACGTTGTTTAGAAAAGTTTTATGAGTTTTATATGTTTTAGTAATTTCTGTGTGGGTTTTTGTTTAAAAAGAATGGACAATTTACCAGCATTTTGAAATAAAACATCTTACCAATCACAGTTGAATGGCTTGTTTGACATATGTGGCTACATTCTAACAAATTTACGTCGTAAAATGAAGTGACTTAAAGCATGTTTCCCATAGTTGTTTTTTCACCTTTGAAAGAGCCAATGACAGTCCAATTAAATTAAGGAGAAAAACCTACATGCTCACTTATTAAGGAAAATTGTCTCTTAATATGAGAAGTCCTTGGCTGGCAAAGGTCACCTGAGGGATTTGTGGAATTAGCGAAGTGTATTCAATCAATGATATGACAATTAGGCGGGAGAGGGCATCAAGAGGGAATCGTGCTGAATGCTTCCAACAAAATCACGGCTCAAAAAAGAGATTTCCGAAGACCTCACAAATAGCTCTTTCTTATCAGAGCGGGAAGGACTGCAAAATCCACTTCTTAAAAGACTCAACTAAGCGAGATCACTTTAAGAACATGGAACAGATAATCTATGGTAAAGGACACTCTGATATTGCCGATAAGGTTGATGTTTATGAGTCCTTTGTCAGGATAACAGTAAATAACAATTGGCAAGGAGAGAGCCAGTGTCAACCAAAAGGTGTATTGCTCCTCATCTGCTGGTAGCTAAATAGCTGGATACAGCTTTTTGTGGATAAATCAGATGGAAGTATATATATTTTTTGTTTAAAAAGTCAAGTAATCCCCTGGGTACTGCGGTCTTTCTGTGTGAAGTTTGCATGTTCTCTGCACATCTCCCTCCAGGTGCTTTGGTTTCCTCCCACCGTCCTAAAACCTGAACAAGATTAATTAAAGACTCTAAAATACCCTTGGGAGTGTACAGTATGTGGTTGTTTGTCTATGTAAGGCCCAGAGTTGGACTTTGAACCTGTCCAGGGTGTACCCTTGCTTCAATGTTAGCTGGGATAGGCTCCAATACCCCTATGACCCAACTAGGAATATTGTATGAACAATAGAAGGGTGGAGAAGTCAGGTGTGTAGAAGGAAAAACACTTCAAACTCCAAAATAAGAACTACCCTCGGACATTATGGCTTTGTTCACAGTTCTCTGAATCAAGTCACAGAGGTACTGCTCATCACAGTATACATAAGTACAGAATTGAGCAATTAATGGCAATAAGTCCATTTAAGCAACACTGGCAGGAACTAACATATCTTATTGTGTTGTCTTAACATGGCACTGAAGCAACCAGAGCTGTTTTCTGACTTCCAAAACAAAGTGCTTGATGGTGATGTCTGTTGCGACGTAGAAACACTTCATAATACCCATTTTGGCTGGAGGACCTTTGTCTTTAATAGAGAACAACGCTCCATTCCTGTAAGAGGGGACCACTTCATTCTCAAAACGTCAACACTTCTCAGCTGCATCCGGTCCTCGTCAGTCACGTCCATTGTCAAACAACAAGAAAAATGACGTTTGCAAGAAATAAAAATGCACTTGGTCCTCAAGAGTTTCCCTCATTTGAGCATAGAACACATTAATAATACTTTTATAAACGTTGCACATCTTTTGAATGTAAATTCAAGTACCAGGGGGCTCTTTGGTGTTTCATTTGTCTACAAGTGGAACGGCTGGTTGATGACTTTTGTTCTTTTTTTAAATTTTCATGAGCTAATTCTTCTAATTAAGCTTCTAAGCTAATTTCGTTGCAGTGTATCAAAAAACAATTGACCAAGAAAACAATACAGACAGAAGCATACGTTTTGAATTCAGGGTCCAATGAACCACAGGTCCTGAAAGGGTTAAATGACAACAATGGTTGGAAAACACAAAGGGAAAATTTAATGACTGTGGCCAATTGCAAAGAGAACATTTACAGTGGGGAAATTAATTTAGTCCATTACTACCTAAAGACTGTTTCTTTTTTTTCTTTTTTTCTTTCTGTTGAATGCTACAAAAAAGTGACAGAATGCAAATACATTAAACAACCCAGCACTGGTACACAGTATTAATGGGATTAAATTTTACCTAAAATTTTACACATTAAGCCTTCTGATAACACAAATTAAACAATGGCTGCATTGATATGTTTTCACAAAGACATTAAAAAGGATGGAAATTTGAAGCATGTGCTCAGGCCCAGCTGAGCAACAGTCAAACATAAAGACAGGAGGGATTCTACGATTAATATGATGGTAGTTGCGTGTTTTAAAAATTCTAATTTTGATAGGACTCAAACACTCCTACTTTTTTTCTGGTTTCTTATAAATATAAAAAATGTTAAGTTATGGAAGACGTCTCTTTTTAAAGACAGGCCCAGAAAGTGTTTGTTTTGAAGCTGCTGTATTTGCACTAGAATCATTATGTTACCTTATTTGGAAAGTTGGATGCATGTACTGGTCCTAACCTGCAATAGTGGTATAACATAATTATGACATGTGGGATACGAATGTTGGAGTAACTTATTCGTTTACAGACTTTCTGAAAACCTCCTTAGCTCTATCATTAAACATGTTGTGTATTCTCACAGTTTAAATACGGATTATTTAATCATAATTTCATAAATATCTCTGTCTCTTCTTGTCTTAAGTTGAGATTGAATATATAGAGAGTAGTAACTGTTATTTTCTGGACCAAAACACAAAACATTGGTTTCATATGCTGCTAACACAGCTTTGGGTTAATTTATTTTTAAAAAATTGTCTTTCTGATCGAACAACAAGCGGATATGACTGTGATTTTATCTCAATCTTAAACACAGTTATCTTACATTAGTCTGCTGTCTTAAGAAAAAAAGAAATTGCACATGCATTGGCCACTTTGGGTAAAGATTAAGATTTAAAAAATAATATTAATCATGGAGATGTACCTGCGGACGATTGCTTTCAAACTATCTCAAAAGATCTGTTGTTACATTATGTCCTCTGTCAGTAACCAACCTTTCTGAAGCCTTCAACACTTATCAGTATGATTCTGATGAACACATTCTGGCTGTCTGCTTCCTCAAAAGTGGCTGCGTGAATGCTCAGTCTGGATAGGGGAAAAGAAATCTAAACTTAAATGCATCAGGTCGACACATCGACCAAGCCCACAAAGCCAAAGGTTCTGGGTTTGAGTCCTGGGGGAACCCAGGACATTTCTGGGTGGAGTTTGCATGTTCTCCCTGTGTCTGGTGGGTTCTCTCTGGGTTCTCCGGGTTCTTCCTCCCACCGTCCAAAAACCTGCATGTTAGGTTGATTGGACGTTGGACAGGCTCCAGTTCCCCCCTCGGCCCCATTAGGGAATAAGCGGATACGATGGATGGCTGTCATCTGAAAAGCTTTTTCAGATCACACTAATTCAATTTTACGTTAACCATTCAGAAAGCATCTGTCATTTGTTGAGAATTTCCAGAATCTCCCTCTATTTCTCTTATTCTTATTCCCTCTATATTTTGCAAAACAAACAAACAGATACATTCAATTAGATATCTTTTGGTGATTAACATGTAGAACAATGCACTTGACTGGAATGTGACCCTTTCATTTGGCTTCCTTTATTTTTTTCTTAATTGCTGTTTGCCCTTTAGGCCATCTGTTCATGAAAATATAATTAACATTTTTATGTTTTATCAAGACATAGCCTATATATATATATATATAAATATGGCTTATTCTACAGTCCATCAAAGCTTTTGGCACACTATAAATAGTCATTTAAGGGTTTAGTTATTTGGTTGTTACTCAATTCATCAGTTATTAAGTAGTTATAATTATACATATGGTGGTAACCACAGATTGTAACCAAATGCTGCCAGTTGGTAGAATTTGGTAAAAGTGAGAAGTTTGGCTTTCAAAACCATAAAGACACAGGAGGTAAGTCCCTGGAGAATTTACCATTCTTTAAATACCGAACCCAAAAGAGTTTAAATGTTTCAATAACTGATTTAAGGAGGGCAGTCTACATATTTGAAGCTGCTGTCACATCAAAGTTTTGTTAAATGGCTTGTTTATGTTCGATCCATTTTCCTATTCACCTGAGACATTGATCTTGGCATGAATCCAAACAGGACAAGATATATATATATATATATTAAAAAAAGCAAATTTTTGTTCTACTTAGTCTTGGAGTGGGAGAGATTTGAATGTAAGTGTAAAATATCGTTTTAACCAAAAGAGACTAATGTTCATTAATGTGGAAACTGATTGTATATTTCTTCTTTTCCATTAAATTCCTCCCCGAAGCTTTACAGAACAATTTTCCCAGGGTGGCCCACTTTTCATTTATAAAAACCTCTGGGTTATATAACGCAATCCTATGTGTAATCTTTTCAAGGTTGTGCTGCGGGTCTTTTATTCGGCTTTATACCTGGACCCGAATTTGTCTCTTAGTTTAAAAGACAATATTAAGTTGGTATCCCTTCAGTTTGAGGGCCTTTTTAAAGGTTTCTTTATTGCATCATGTCCGCTGCCTCAACCAGTGAGAGTTTTAGCAGGAATTTAGAAGCTTTGCTGGTTCAAATTGATTCATAGATTGTCAGTGGTCCAGATGTAGAAGGCAATGTTATGTAATAGGACTCCTTTTTAACACAGAAGTTGTTAAATAATCATGAATACTTGCAAGTGATTGGTTAATGAGAGCAGTTTGTATTAAGATTGTAATTCAAATTCAATTAAAAAATCAATTTGTAGGTCATTCCTATGTGTTTGTATCTATTTTGAAATGGCTAATGTTGAAAATGTTGTTAATGTGGGCTTCTAAAGTTTTTAATGGTAAATCAGAATTTTTAATAGAGAAAAGGAAATGTACTATCTGGAATAATACAACTTTAAACTACTTAGGTTGTTCTTTTGGAGCACATATTAGGTCATCAGCAAGTGAAAGTGACAGGTCAGAAGATATTCAACAATTATAACAAGAAAAGCTCTTTTTGATGATTTAAAAACAGAATATTTTGGCTTCATTGGTTTGGCAGGGTAAAGGGTTCAAGGCTTAGAGGAGGGAATGGAGGGATTTTAAGAAATTACTTATGTTACAATGAAAAATGGTTTCAATCATAAAAAAAACAAAAAAAACAAAACAATGGCAACTTAAAAAATTGTATTATAGCTTCAGTAACTGTGGACTTCTGACATCCTAATATATGTTCCTGAGGTAATGGGACATTTACTGAGGAAAAATCCATCTAACCATTATCTATAGTGCTTATTCATTGGGCTGAAGGGGGGCCAAAGCCAATTTCTGCTGATGTTGGGTGATCCTGGACAGCTTGTAAGTCTAAAGAAAAATGAAAAATGAAAATGCATCCACACCACAATGTTCCCTGAAACTGCTGTGAATATTTGTCGTGCACATTTTCCTGTTCTCACAAACTCTGACTTTGTATCAAAGATCTCTCATGACTGTTGGCTGCAGATAAGACGCTGACCACTCACATATTTGCACAACTCTGAATTTAAAAAAAGGAAGGTAACCTTGAAATGATGTAATTGTAATATAAAGTTTATCTTATGACCATTGTAAGACCCTGATGGACGTCTTTCTGTGAAGTCATACTGGACATTGTAAGACAGTTGGTGAGGATTGAAATGTAATTTTTCTTCTCTTTTCTATTCATTTTTACAAATCTGTGTCCAGAAAAAAAATGGTCATTCATGAATTCAAATTGGAAGCTAACAAAAGTCAAATTTGAGCTATGATGCTTTAAGATGTACTACAGAAAGCAAAACTGGTTGATGAGCAATATCTGTAAATGCAAGTGATTTCTTCCATGCAAACTTACTTTTTAAAACTTTTCTCATGTCAAAACATTCACTCCGGTTTTGACAAAACAACTCCTGTGGTTTGAATGTTGACAAGAGAAATTGACCTTGTTTACATAAGAACTTCTATGCAACTTTGATCTCGCCTGGCCTTCGATGACAACACTGACCAACGCTAATAAGTTATGACAATTTCAACAGATTCTTCTCTTCGCCATGGCCCGAAATACCCCGAACTCCACTGCGTCACAGATTTGGACAATTCGGCCGCTTTGGAGGGCATGGGTAGCAGGTGGTACACAGTCTGCCAAGTAAGGACACAGTTTGATTCCCTGAAATTGTGCGCGTATCCGGCCACATCAACACGTCCTTGAACATGGCGACAACCGGCCACATGTCAAAAACTGTCTAACGTCATGGATGTTGATACGCTTAATAGTTTCAGGCGTTTAGGCTCCATCGGCTCCAGTCTTCTATGCTAAAAAAAAAAAAAAAAAAAAAAAAATTGAATTATGCAAGCTCGTAAGTTTGAAAAAGGACCAAGCACAGCTTCAGAAACTAAAAGAGACATGTCGTTTTAAAAGCTTTTTCATGTGCAGACTCTATTTGTAGAGCTTTAAAGTGTGAATGCCTGTTTCCTTTCCCTCTGTAACAGATTTATGAACTGTAATAACCTTGTATTCTTAGAAACGGACATCAGACAATAATGAGGCATGGGTTAGTTTCCAACTCAAAGCGTGATCTTCTTTATCCACACCCTTCAGCCGGTTGTTTTGGACGGGGAGCTCCAAAACGGGGTGCCTCGGCATTGTTTTCATTAATCTCACTTTGATGAAAGAGGACTTTTGCTTTCCCACAAGATCAAGAGCACTTCATCATAATGCATTCTTTGACAACCATAATCAGCATCTCCTCTCCACAGGTGCTGATAGGAGAGAGTGCTCAATTAGCCCCCCCCCTGCAATATTTCAGCAGCATCTGCTGGCCAAGTGGCCATTTGCACTTTTGGTTTCCTCATCCTCACTGCGCATGATTATTACTATTTTTTTTGTTAGGTTGTTTTATGAAGTATTGATTGCAGACTTTTTGGACATGCCCGTCAAACCCAGAACCCAGAAAGAAGAAATCGTTTTTCTCGCGTTGTCCGAAAGCCTCCTACCCTCTGGATTCTACCAGTCAGTCTGTCCTTGTAATGATTAATAGCAGTCTATTAAGTGTGTGTAAATGTTATCCATACATGACTTTAGATTTTTGGAGGGCATTGGACTTAAATCAATACCCGACTCTCAATAACATGATGTCAGAAACTGACAAGCGGAGCAGTAAATCAGATTTTCAGTGCAGCCGATAGAGGAGACGAGACTTGCTCCAGTGCAACATTTTGTTAATGGATTTTTTAAAATGGGGACATCCAGAGTCGTATTTGGTGCACCGACGGGGAGACGTGTACATCGTGAGAGCACGGTACAAGATGTAAGAAGTATGGGAGCATCAGTCACTGCAATTCAGCACCCCTATGCACTGACAGCCTTTTTGTGCAGGAGTCTGAATAAAAGTATTGATAACAGATCACAAACTGGAGAAAAATAGCCTCATGTATATATATATATATATATATATAGTCAGAACACAGGTTGAATACATTTCTTTGGAATTTGATACCACGTTGATACCAAGTTACAAAAAAATTAAATTAAATTAAAAAAAAAATATATATAAAAAAAAAATATATATATATATATAATAAAAAACATTTCATATATATTTTATTTATTTGATTGATTGAATACTTTATTGATCTCCAATGAAAAATTAACTACTATATACTATATATATATATATATATATATATAGCAAATTCTTCTGACCCACTTTAAAAAAAAGACCAAAAAAGCCCTATCAAAACTTTCAGCTATGATATAGAGTTGCTGGAAGTATATTTTTTAATTGCTTTTTTTTTATTTTATTTTTTTTATTTGCGTTCAAATTAAATAAAAATCTGTGAATAAATCTGTCTTTGTTGTGTCAACTATAGTCTTCATTTCATTTAAGATCGTGGTCTGACTGAGAAGATTTGGACTGACAGAAAAGATTGTACCATCC
>CAJRST010001113.1:16898114-16927523 GCA_907169785.1 Menidia menidia
TTATTATTATTATTATTATTATTATTATTATTATTATTATTATTATTTATTTTAGATTCCTGGATATTTGCATATTAGTATGGTGAAAAATGGTTCATGGTTACATCTAAAAATATTAGAAATTATTTGAAGTCTTCTTCTTGTACACCTGAAAGTTGTAACGCCATCTCTTCTGTGCCCACTCCAAACAGACATATCTGTTTTTTAGCAGCTGCGTCCTGATTCAGGTCATCTCAGTAGCACATTTAGCTGGTTATGTCCATCAAAAGCGTACAGTAAAAAAGGTTTTTATTTACAACTCTGAAGCAAACCATGTCTTGTTTACATGTATTTTCTATTTTTTGTTGTTAGCCACTAAAAGAAGATATATTTTAATCGACCATGTCTGTTCCCACTCTGTGACAAGCTTTTAATGAATCTGGCCATGGCATACTGTTTGTTATTTGCAGACTGGGTGATGTTGATACTTTCTGAGTCATTGGAGGCGGTCTCCCAGTGCAACATACATATTTTTAGTATCATATTAACATGAGGAATGCTTTAGGAGAGCTAAAAAATATGACTATTCCTCTATACTGTGAGTACTGTACTGTACTGTACTGTACTGTGAGTGCTATGATTAAATGTGAGCTTTCCTTGGATCTCCAATCTGGATGCATCCGAAAAACCTCCAAAAGGGCCAAGACCAGAAGTAATCTCAAATAGATGCCTGAACCACTTCAGTCAAATCAACACCCCAAACGTACTGTATCTCTATACGGTACTGGATCTATCTTGAGCCATCTTCAGCCACTCTCATACATTTTGATCCCTTAAACAGTGGCAACAAACCCCTATAGAATCTAAATCCTCAACACATACTTAAACTGAATGGTTGGACATTCTCCTTTGTAGCTAAATGCTAATTTAGGCTTTGCTGCTCTTAGCCGTTGTTGACTCTTTTCATTAGTTTTGGCCAACTGTCCATGGCAAATTGACCTTAGATATTGCACCTATAAACATCTACATAATTTGACTAAATCAACAGAAGATAAAACTGGTCTATAATGAACATTTTAGACTATACATCCCTTTAATCTTCGATTGTTAGAGTAAGTTGAGAACTGTATTGCTTCAGTTGATTCATTTCGGTACCCTGTGGTTAATGACAAAGCCTTCTTTCTCTATAATGCTGAACATTATCTCTGAGGTGTAAAGCCTTGTTGTCAAGAGCTTTGAACCACCTGTAATTACAAACTTAAGTGAAATTAAGCATTATCATAATGAGGTTTTCATTGGAATGATCTTACAGTAAAGTGAAATCATAAAATAGATGCATGTAATAGAAAAACCATTCCATTAGGACTGAACGCAGTGCGGTAATAATTTGACAATTTATGGTTGACATTCGTGTTTTCTTTACACTTTGCAGGGACAAATTGACTGATGTCCTTGAGGGATTCTACATATTAGTTTTCCTTGTGTTGCCAGTAAGGTTCCATCCAGGTTAATTGGAAATGCAGACTCCTCTATTCACTCACAGCAACGTTCATCATCACACTGCACAAAAGCATGAATCAAGCACCGGAAACACCTCATGATATCTTAGTAAAATCTAACCCGGTGCTTAGTTTGTTAATAGGGAGTGTTTTGTTAAGAGAGGTCTAATTTCTGTTGCTACAACACAAGAAACAGTAATGTAAAATGTATATACAATACTTTTACTGGCTTTTTTTTTACCTTTGCCTTGACCTCCACTCTTTTTTTTCTCTCCCTAGGCTCCTCCTTTAATCTAAGAGTTCATGTTATAGACATGCTGAGTCATCAGGGCCTGAGCCAGGCAGTGGTGGAAGTCTTCATAAACTACACCAGGAACAGTTGGGCTGTAAGTGGGGAGGACGGCAGCGCTCTGCTTCACATTCCCTACCGCTCAAAGCAGCCTGTCACAGTAGTGGCCAGCAAAGTTGGCTACATGCCCGCGCTGCTACCCTGTAAAACCAACAGAATACCAAGTAAGTAAGCCGTTTAATGCACGTGCCAGTACAATTCTCATTCATCACTTTAAACATAGGACGGCACTTTTACATTTTTTTTTTTAAGCTTGGAATGGCTCAAATACAGTTTGGAAGTGAGTGCAAGACCTACACTTGAGTGCAATTGGCACATAATTTGTTGCCAGCATCAATGGGGATTTATTCAAGATGATTTTCTTTGCTGCTGACTTTTAACTGTGCAGCTTTTTATTTCTTAATGAGCTTAATGAAAGTGGTTTTGAGCTATTGCCTCTTTCAGAAGAGTTACATCCAATCCCAGTTACTAGTTAGAGCCAAGACATCTTGTATTTCTGTTCAGCTGTAGAGATAAAAGTCTGCACTACCATCTAGTGGAAAACATACAATATTACAGTCCAAACAGTTAAGTTTGCATCTTTTCCACCTTCTTTCTTTCATGTTTGGCTCAGTATTTTCATCCCTGATGATGTCCCTGCTCAGTTTGAATCAAGGGAACATCTGGCTCTTTGAAGATTCTATCCTGATCTCTGGACAAACAGCTGGTATTTTCTGCTATTTTTCCCTATGTTTCTTTTTGTTTTTTCCATAACATTTGGCAAAACAATGATAGGCATTCTTCTATTTGTAGAATTTCCATCTCGACCTATTGTCAGGTTTTCCAAGACCCTGCTAAACCTGACAGACAGCAGCAACATCACCAATGTTAAAGCCTACCTGACTATTCCCAAACTGACTTTGGGTCTGGACAATCCACTTAACGCTCTGGGCATAATGAACACTACATCAGGTAACTGTAATAATGCCGTAATTACATAATGCTGAGTTGTACATACTTGCATGTCCAATTTTGTAGAACTTTGCACATTAATTGTAAATTTGTATTATCATTTCTGCAGCTAAAGTAATAAGTCCTTCAGGAGTAGTCTTTATTTTTAAGTTTGTGGTACGTGTTACCCATCTGAATTCTTTGTGCATGAAAGTTTAATCAGAGAAAGTTCAAGAGTCGATAGTCTGATTTGGTTTCACAACAATGTTTCTCTACATTTTCAAGGCTACGTGAGTGTGGAGTTGAGCCCAGTGGTGGCCGTCAGCGTGCAGCTTTTCTCAGGAGACACAGAGCTGCATGTGAGAGGGCCAATCCATTTTAGCCTCACAGTTCCTGATCGTTGGGGCCTTCAGACTTCAAATGTTATTCCTGCATGGTTCTTTAATAGAACCACTGGTAAGTGCAAACCAGCAACGACCAGCAACATAAAAATCCAGCTCAGTCTTTCTTTAAATTTTTTTTTTATATTGTGCCATATCACAATTAATGCCATCACAAGCCCAGTTCAAGTTGATTACTATCCAATTCTATTTAACCCTGTAATGCCAAATGTATCATATTTAATACATACGGTTTCTGAAATGTTTTGCGTCTGACTCCTTTTGCATAATTTAATGGTAAAAACTTTGCTCAAAATCCTATTGTACACAATCAGATACACCTGATAACAGGGGGCAGAAGACTACACAAAAAATAATCTTGACTTATCGCATAGTAAGAAATTATTAATAGCAAAAATGTATTTCTCTTTTTTCTTTTTACATATTTTTTTAAAAGGCCAAATAAGGAATTCAAACAAAAAAAAGTTATTTTCTATTTTGTTTTATTCTTGGATCAGGCTTTAAAGGGTTAAAAGAGTCATAAATAATCCGTTACAGTTAATCGAATTCTGAATTTTACCAGTTTATACAAACTGAGTTGATTCTCTTGGAATTAACAACAATTTTTTTGGTCAGGTACTCAATGAAAACTTTGAGAAGCACTGTTAATATGTCTGACTCAATTCAGTGAGATGATGAAACTAACCCGTTTTCCTACCAAATGAACCCAGCCTACCTTCAGTCCTAGTGCTTCTGTGCTTGCTATGTTTTACAATGATAGAACAAGTTTATTTGAAAGGGATGAAAGCAACAAGGCTGCTAATATTTGACCATAAAATAACAATTGTGGTAACTTTTCTGACCCTCTCCCTGCTTATTACTCGTACTACTCTTAGTTTGAATCCATCTCTTGAAAAATGTGAACTGACTTCTAAAATTCATGAGTTTAAGTGTTTCACAAATGTGTAAACCGCTGTTGTTGTATATGTATTTGTTCTTGCTGACCACATTTTTCTGTTTGTTTGTTTGTTTCCTTTAATTTGTGTCCGTGTAGGTGGATGGATGAGGAAAGGACTTGGAAAGGTTACGTCAGTAGACGGAAGACTTGTTTGGACTTTTACTGCTCCTCACCTGGGTTCCTGGATTGCTGCGCCTTTGCCATCTAGCACAGGCAAGATCTCACTTCCAATGTGTTTCAGAACCCTGTACAGCATAAATAATAGCATGAATATGAAATACAGAATACAATGCTGTCATCTTTTGCTCGAGCATGAATTAATTAATGATTAGTTGGGTTTATTGTTCTATTCAGAGCCATCTAAATGCACAATAACAATTATGTTAGTTTTTTGCTGTTCTGGTATTTTTCTTTTATGCCAATTACAGTTGTCTGTTTAACTTTAGATGATGACAAAACCACTAATTATCATGAATTCCATTTTTTTACAATCGCTAAAATAACAATAGAAGTGGCAAAAAATGTTCAAACTGAAAGTATTTTTAAATGATGTTTCACTATGTATTTGATTTCAGATTGAAATACTATTTTTTTCCATCTTTCTAGGTTATTTTACCTTTGCTGTTCCCCTAGAATTTATCTCCCACCATTCTTTTTTCCTTATATTCCTTTTTGGAGGAGCACTTCTGACTGTCATCTGTGTTCTGGGTGGACTTTTATATTATTGCAGGTAAAAGAAAGTCCTTTATTTAATTTTTATCCTGATGTTACTTCAAATTAAGCTGTGATTTTGGCCCTTTTTTGCTGACATGACTTGATCAAGTATGATCAAGTATGACGTTTACTGCTTGCCAGTTTGAAAATAAGTTCTCCACAGTCCATGTTTTGCTCCTGGAGCCTATTATGCTCTCTTCACGGTCCTTTCAGGAGGTGTTAACTCCCCCAGCACAGACTGTGGGTATGTGGAGGTTATATTGGCCTGAATCATGGGAGGTTTGGGATGCATTTTCTCAGAAAACTACTTACTCCTCCTCTATGTGGACTTCAATGAAAACAAAAGCTTTAAGTTTTGTTGGTCCTAAGACATTATTTTCATATCTGAACTGTGCGTATAGCTGTGCTTCTTAAAATTGATATGTTTATGTAGCAAAGCAAATCATTAAAAAAAGCATTAGACTTAAGGGGGGATAGGTTTTTTCACTTTACAAGACTTGCACAACTCCATGAATGTATTTCGATCGAAGAAGGAACAGAGATCCTAAGAGAAAAACATATGAGATTTTTTGGGCCTCACAGATTAGCATCATTTATGAGACGTTCTAGAGTAAAACCATTGCACCTACAGACAAGGTATATTTTAATGATCAGTATCATATTTAGTATCCTGGTAGTTGGGAGTTTTGACTGTGGAAATCCATTGGATGCTAGCAGAGTTTGAAGGTTTTTAAGTAAGAGCAGTACAATAATTCTTAAAGGTTACAAATTTCAGTTATGGAACCGGAGATGTGCTGGTTGCATGAATTGATATTGTGTTGTATGTTTTGGAATGAAATGAAATTGAGAAACTATCATTTTTTCCAGACTTTGACACACTTTTTAAATATGATACAGGAAAGAATCACAGACTACAAAGTACACTTAAGCTTACTTTTTCAAAAATTTAGTGTAATTTATGTGAAATGCATGTAATCAACTGAATTAGTTACAATAATTACTTATTCTAATACGTTTTTAATGGTTTATCCTGTCTACAGAAGGGAACCACATGAAAGTAAAGCAAGGAGTATCCAACCAGTGCTGAAACAGGACCGAACCACCTCCACATGTGATGACGATGACTTGGAGGCATCTTCAGGGAATATGTGCACATCTTGGGATGGGCAGAACCAGAGCCACTCATTGGCAGAAAGGGGGGATAACCACCGCAATGCCTCTTTTGCTTCAATGCACAACGGTGAAGTGATCGTCAACCCTGGTGCCGTGGCCATTACATTGGAGTGTAAGAGTCTAGAGATCGGAACTGACCCAAAAGATTCGACATTTTCGCACGAGAACTTGGAACAAGTCAAACCGTCCACCTCTCTCACGGACAGCGTGTTCTTCTACCATCAGCCCATTGCCGTTTTCCCTGCTCCTGCATTCTTCCAAATGGAGGAGCACCCGGAGGAAACCCAGTGGGGCAAGTCGGCCACGTTGCCGCGGGTGGGGCCTTCCGCAGATCCGTTCAGTAAAAACAGCCTCAGCCAGACTCTGGCCAAAGGAACCCCCGTCACCCAGAGCCAGGCTTCTGAAACTGAGATCCAGACTCAGACTTTGGAGGATTCTCACGTTTCAAACGCCGCCAACGCATCGAGGGGTCCTTTAGGCCTCCCGGAGTCAGCGTCAGTACCAGGGACGTTGAATAGAATCAGGGAAGGTCGGCCCTCCGTGCACACCCGTGCGGGGTTACCCACAATCCCCTCCCCCCAGCCTCCCCGAGCCTGGTTTGTGTCACTTGAGGGCAAACCCGCGGCCGAGATCCGGTACGCCGTGTCCGAGCAGCAGAGGAGGCGGAGGCCCATCGAAAGTCGGGATACCAGTTTGGACTCGGGGGTGGATATGAGTGAGCTCAACCAGATGCCCGGCAGGAGGGCTGCGACACTGGAGCGAAATGCTACATTTGTTAAGCGGAGAGAAGAACCCCAACAGTAAAAACACTACGGCAATTTTTTTTTCAGTGGCAAAGGACTTATTCTGGTCAGATGTCCAATCTAGAATGAGATTGGACTGCC
This sequence comes from Menidia menidia, assembly GCA_907169785.1. Classification (NCBI taxonomy): domain Eukaryota; kingdom Metazoa; phylum Chordata; class Actinopteri; order Atheriniformes; family Atherinopsidae; genus Menidia; species Menidia menidia. Next base: position 16,904,981 of record CAJRST010001113.1, read on the forward strand.
TGTTCTCAAACAATACATGCATCATTCGTCATATCACAACTCCTTTAAAGAGCCTGTCCTCTATCATAGCAATAATGGTGTCATATTAAAGATACTCATGTTTCCTTTACTTAAAAATGCACCTGTTTTTTTCGAATTAAGATTTTAGAGTGTCCAGCCTTCAACTTTTTCAAAAACTAAAATAATAAAATGCTGATTGTTAATGAAAAGCATGTATTTTCATCTCACGGAATGTGTATTTATATTTGATTTGTTGTACGTTTTCTCTTAATTTATATCCCAGACTGACTGTGGTATTATTAATGCGTTATTGTAATGTAGTATGTGTATCATTATTATGATGTGGCCTTTACATTGATACATAAGATTCTACAATAAAGCTACATTTTTGATAAATTATTGAGTTTGGTGAAAGCATCCTCTAAAGATGTTTAAAAAGTTAGGGATCTAAATTTGAAGGGAGTATCAATGAAGACATGAGAGGAAGTATTACATTGATCATGAAGTGAATATCCTCAAGTCTTTTTTTTTGTTTTTTGGAAAAAAAGTTGACAGTAATGGTGAATGTTGAAGTTCATGACAGTACACGATTTAAAAAAAAAGTGTTGCTTGTTTGAGCATACGAACATAACTGCACAGCTCAGATTTCAATACAAGTTTCAATACAAGAGAATACCTCAGAACAAGGTGCTTTCGATAGAAAAATCAAGGGAATCTAGCTAACTGAAAATGAGTTAAAGACAAATAGTTTGGCTGATACTTGGTCATGCAACTGGTCAATGGTCCCAAACATAGCAACAAATCAAACAGAGTGAATGGAAATGGAAATTGTTTAGATATTGCACCTTGGAGATAATATTTATTTTTCCTCAGTCTTTCTTTGGAAGGCCCTTCAGGGACTGTTGTAACCATTTGCTTTTGACAATTTTTGACGATTAGTAGTATATCACGTTTGATTTTAGAATGACATAAGTATAATGTTGATACAGTCATGCAGGCCAAACAGCACGAGTGAGGAGGTCTGACTATTTCCTTGATTTAATACATTTTCCTTCACCCATGTCTGACACGGCAACTTTTCATAGTGTTGACAGAAAAGTTTGCTGCAGGCGTTGGGTTGGGTTGACACTGCAGCGCCCACTTCCTGGGTTGTGTGGCAGGAACACGGAAGTGTTTGTTGCATTCCTTTTCTGCTCTTTAAGGCTTCTTTGTTTCTCGATACGGTAAGTGCTCATATCTTCTCTCATATATTTATCTTTATGTACTTTGTACTATTCTTGACTTTATTCTTATGTAAGTTGTGTGCAGCCACAAGAGGCCCTGAAAACTATTACCTATATGAAAGTGAAAGTGTCCTGTTGTTCTTGTAAACGAAAGGTTTCAAGTCCTTGAAAGATAATTATATTACAAATAATTAAGAGGAAACACAACTTGAATGAGTTAGTTTTATGATGCCAATCCAATGTAATGAAATTATGGATACGGTAAAAGTAGAATAGAAGCAGTTACCTTTGCAATGGAAATAGGAGGAGTTGATCATTGGCCGAATCCTGCAGAGAGAGAATCAAGAGTTAAACATTAATAACTTTAATATTAATATAAAACACATATTTTGGAGCACTGGATCAAATGCAGCCAACATACTTGTTAGGATTTGGCTATAAATACTCACTTTAGCATTGTATGCTATTACATGATCTATGTAGATTACTGATTGTTTTATTTTCTTTTATAACTATATTTTGTGTTAAATTCTCTAGCTGTGCCCACAGATTCTCTTTTTTCTCTCTTTCTTTCTCTTTTGCATTAGATACACGTCTTTAAGTCAACACAAACACACACCATTTGGTACCACATTCCAATGTAATCAACAAGAATTAGGACCCGGCTTTTTAGTCTTAGAGGTAACTGGCCAATAGGACTTGGTTGTGTCCAGTCCTCCTTTGAGGGGTGTGCCCAAGACCCATTACACCCGGAGTGACTGAGACCCTGAGAGAGTTTTTTGTCTATGAAGAGCCCAGCTGATATATTTAACTATGTCCGATAAATTTTATTTTTGTACTTTTGGTCTCCTCTGGTATATTCTAAGGTTTCCAACTAAAGAATCGGGTTAACACACTTGTGAAAAAAGAATGTGCACTTTCTTTCAAGATTGAGATTTTTATATTGGTACAAATCACAGGTAATGCACAGTATTGACAGATCTCATATTGTAGATTCAATGTTCAGAAGTCCTATATCCAAAGGTAGAAACAGTTTCTGAGGCGTTTTATGTCCATTTTTTAAAGCTCCCAAACTCTCTGGCAGAGCTCAGACTGTTCAAGAGTCTCTTACAAAGGATCAGGGAGGCGGGATTCTCTTAGCCCTGGAGAGGCAATCTTCTCCGGTGAGGGCAGCAGACGGCCGGTGATTGTTTCTGTGCTGTCTTTATTACTCCCTGAAGGGCTTTCCTGTCTGCCGCTGTGCCAGCGCACCACACTTTAATACAGAACAGCGAAACGCCGGCGGTAGTAGTGAGTCAGCAGCTATTTGACATCCAGATGGTGTTTCTTGAGTCATCTGAAGAAACTGAGCCTCCGTTGTGCCTTTTTAACCTCTGCTGACTGAGCTATATGCCCTCCTAGATACCTGATGGAGACTTTTTCCACACAGTCTCTGGGAATATGTTGTGGAGTAGGGTCTCCCATATGTCTCCTGTATTCCAGCACCATCTTTTTTGGTGTTGCTGACCTCCAGCCTCAGGTTTTTGGCTGAATCTGTCCACAACTTTGCCGTTGAAAGGGTGGGAAGAGACACAGTTGGGTATAGATGGAGAAAGATGCAGGTCGGGACACAGCCTTGTGGAGAACCAGTGCTGAGCATCAAGGTGGAGGATCTGTGGGGTCCAGTCCTCGCAGTTTCTGGTCACACGTGGGGGGGATGGGAAATCCTGGTCGGTGAACGTTTGGACTGGTGTATCCATCGGGATGGTGTTGAGCCAATGTCCATAAAAAGTACCCTGACGTACGATTTAAGTTGGCAAAACAATGTGTTGGGAGTAGTTGTCATGGTGTCTTCTGTTTGCCCTGTAATCAAATTGTTACTGAAGTTGGGATAGGTTACTTAGACACTGCTTCTGAATTTATACATATACAGTGGGGGAAATAAGTATTTGACCCCTTGCTGATTTTGCAGGTTTGCCCACTTACAAAGAATGCAACGATCTATAACTTGAATCATATGTACATTCTAACAGTGAAAGACAGAATCCCAAAGAAAATTCCAGAAAATCACATCTTATGAATTTATAAAAATTGATAACCATCTGATGAGGAAAAATAAGCATTCTTTATAAGTGGGCAAACCTGCAAAATCAGCAAGGGGTCAAATTTTTATTTTCCCCACTGTATATTTCTTAAGTATATCATTACCACTTGAGTTTTTTTTTACATGATTGAATGAACTAGAAAGGCTTTTATTCTCATCATGAAACCTAAAATTAACACAGAAACTATTTCTAACAGCGTTTTCTAATGGCTTCTGTCCCCGTTCAGGTCATGGACAAGCTGAGGTCAGAACTGGACAGCCTATCGGTGTGGCTTTCAGAAGACCCCGATTACATCATTGATGAGTGTGGGGACATTTTGACAGTGAATGAATATAAAGAAGTGAAAAAGCAGGCAAATGCATCAGACAAGATGAAAATGCTTTTAAATACAATTATTGACAAAGGAGGCGATACCTGTCAGAGCTTTCTTGATATTCTGAAGAAAAGTCAAGAGCATTATCCACAACTGGAGCAGTTTTTCAACCCCAGATCCCATGGTTTGTAAGATTTTCTGTCTTCACAGAGATGGCAAACATGAATGAAGTTCTGATTTTATTCACATCCATTTGCAGGCTCAAACCCATCAGTGTTTGCCGACAAAAGTAGTGTTGTGACGGCTCAAAAGTTTTGCAACACAACTGCAAAGTCTCTTTCAATGAAGATTGAGGCAGTAACGAACCCAAAAATGAGTCCATCAGGTAGGAAAGTATTCCATTTACCCAGAAGAGTACACGTATACTTGTAGTTCTTACTAAAAGAAAAACATATTATATTATTGTTTTTTCTTTGAATAGGAAATGCTGGGATTTCCAAGGCAAATTACACTGCAACAGATGGCAGCATAATATGTGCTGATGAATTTAGGAACGTCAATATAGATGGAAGTATTGACATCTCAGTGTCTGTTAAACCATCACAAGACCATGCAGGTAAGATAAAACACCTCAAACTGTGCAGACTTTATTTCTAGAAAATTCAGCAGTTTAGTGAAAATGTTAGAAAATATTCAACAAAAGTAAAAATACTTCACTAGCATGCCAACATGCGCACAAACGTGTAAATGTTTACAATACTATATAGATGCACACATAGACTCTCTTTGCCCAGTTATCAGAAGCATATATGTTCAATAAAAAAATAGTTAATTCACATTTTCATTAACTATTAACTGGGTTCCATGAAATACAGGTAAATTCAATGCATCACCATCCAGCTTTATAAAAAGCAGAGTATTTTAAACTTATACACACTTAAACACACATAAGTTATTCAGGACATTCAATAATTCTGGTCAACAAAGGCAGTAAATATATGTATTTCCAAACTTCTGTTAAACCAATCTAACACAACTGTTTTTGTTTTTTGGAAAAGGGGATTGTGAGCACTTGTCCCCTGTTTTTTGTCTGATATTCATGAAATTAGTCTTTTAAACAGAAGTCAGCTCCATCGGATAAAATCAGCAAATCTCTTTCGTCCTCTCAGGTGTTGTTGAAGAGACAGAGCATCTTCCTCAGGTTAGTAAACAAACATTTGATTAATTGCGGGACCATTTAGTTTTTTTAGACCATTTCTGATGAGGCTTAATTTAGCTTTGAATGGTTCAACTGAAGACCCAGATGCATCTGACAGATCCTGTGCTAGGGCTTTGCTTATTATTTTTTTTACCACATATGCTTTCCATTGTTTAACAACGTTTTGATTTACAATTTTAAGCTAATAGTGTCTTGGGTATAACCACGAAAAAAGATTTCACTGAATAAAGAGTGAAAAGCTAGATAATGTCCAAAGAATAATATTGTTACACTCTCAGAAAGCCTGAGATAGGTAGTGTTACATCAGTCCTGAGTTGCTGTGTAAGGATTCTGCTTCACAGGTAAGAGAAGAGTGCATAAACACTGTAATTTTGACAGGACTAAGAAAAACATTTGCCCAATTTTTTGCCCTTCACAGAAAAGTAAGCTGTTCAGCAAATCTTCCATACAGAACAAAAAGTCTCTCAAATGCTACAAAAAAGTTTGTTTTCAGATGTTTGTTGCTGCAGATGCTCTTTATATGCATATTATATTCATATTTATACAATGCACAAATAATTAAGCGTTATCCCAATAACTGTATACTTTTTTTTTTTTTTCAGGACCCTGATGTAAAAATGATAATTGATAACAAAATTAAACTTCGCGATTGCCTGATGGCGGATCGCTACATTCTCCAGCATGCGCAACAAGACGGCGTCATCTGTCTTAGAGAATATAATAATCTAAAAGAACATTTGTCACCAGAAATATTTGCTACCAACCTAATTGACACAGTAATTGGAAAAGGTACAATATCTTGTTCTAAGTTTCTTCAAGTACTAAAAAAAGCTGACGTTCTTGAGACCTACCCACAGCTGAAAGAAATTCTAAACATTGACGCTGAGCAATAACTGAATTTTATTCATCAACTGAGAATGTGACAAGTTGAATTTTGTGTGTGCTTGATTTTGAACTATTTTTGTAATGATTTAATATGCAAATACTATAAAACATTGTTGAAATGACTGTTTGTTTTCTTTTCAAATTAATTTAACACATGTATAAAGATCATTTAACTTAGAAATACTTTCCGGCTTCTAGTAAAGTTAAAACCTACCTGTGCCACTTGTGATTCACGACCACTAGAGGTAGCAATTGTACATGTTTTGTTTAGAGCTCTTAAGGGTTTTAACCTCCAACTATAAACACAAATATAATAACACTTAATTACATTTTCAGTTCCAAAGGATTAACCCAGACAGTTCCACCATAGCCATGAATTTATAAATTATAGTTTTCACTGGTTTTGACAAATTATAACATTTTCCAGAACAGTTTTACTTCTCCATGAAAGGCTCATGGATAGACAATAAAACATTTTAATATAAAAACGAAGGAATACACATGGAGAAATATTGGAAAATGATTTAACTTTAATTGGATAACTAACTGATACTTTCCAAAAAAAAAAAAAAAAAAGAGAGAAACTTTCATATGAGGTTAGATTGGGAAATACAGCAATTCAATTTTAATTGTTTCCAGATCAGGGTGTGCAAGGTTTATCCAATCAGAGAGTGAGAGACCTCACACAGTCAATCTATGATCAAAATAAGAGAACATGAATTGAATCTCATCTAAAAACTCCGCTCCCTTCCAGTAAATACTGGCAGGTGAACACGCGTGTACTGACTCAATGCAAAAACACATGTGCCTCTCCACCCTGGAGAGAGATTTCGGGTGTTTGGCTGTGGACTAAGGAGCAGGAATACAGTGGCTTGAGGATGCGTTTGGAATGGAAACAGTCTGACGCACAGTCGTAAAACGGCAGGATTATCGCTGGCCTGTGGGGGACGGTGAAAGACACCCTAACTCTTCATGTGAACTCCGCGCTTGCCTCATAGCAATATATTTTTTTCAGGCACTTTTACAGCTTTTAACCTTTTTGGAAAAAAGAACACCACTGTGCATGATTTGCAAGACTGACATGCCATTAAGCTTCTTTCTTATTTTCAGTCAACTGACATGATCCAGTCTGTCTTTCTGTTAGTTGTGATAGTACTAATGAACTTATTGTGATTTAGTCTTAATTTCAAATATGCTGAGGACAATGATACCATCACAGAACTTGCCTTTTGGATTTCTTGCTGATATGTCTGGCTGGTCCGTTCAATTTTTCGGCGGAAAAAAGACTAAATATGTCTTCCAATTTGGTCCTGGTAATGTTGTCAATCTTGATGCAGTGCCATCTGGTATCAGTCAAAAGAGAAACGTATCTATTCCTCCTAATTATATTTCATGAAAACTGTGCTGTTCTTTTCTTATTAAAGTTGTATTTGTATTTAAAGTGAAACCAGGAGTTTATATTGTTCATATATTCTTCATATGATGTACACATGAAACATAAACTGAAATTTACTTTATTTTTTGTTATGTTTTTTTCTATTTCTTTTCCGTATGGGTTGATATTGAACCAGTGGAGGGATTATCTCAAAAGTCAAAAGTCACTGATGTTCTCTCGCCTTAATTTATAACAAGATTTTCTGGTTCGACATAAAGAAACATTTGAATTTGATGTCACTGCTCACTCTACTTGGTCTTTTACTCCTTTGAACCATAGGGGGCAATAGGTGAAAAAAAACAACTATTGCCTTTGTTTTCATGGGACAAAATGGGGATCTTCTTTTCCCTTTTGTTGCAACAACTTTGTTGGGTTATCATTGCTAACACTTGTTGAAATAGTGGCATGTTATTTGTTGATGAGTTAGACCTGGCACTCATGGAACAAGTACAGACAATAAGACACTAACAAGCTCTGCTATTCTGCTCCCCCTGCCAAATACAACATTTTTCACATGCCACTGCACTGCCAAGCTTTCGAAAAATGACCCCCCACCCCCAACAGCATGCCAGACCCAATGCAATGCTGGTTGTGGAAAATATGTATATGCTACACAAGCAAGAGTACAATTGAACTGTAACTGGATATATTTGCTATGAAAAGACATGCTTTTCTTTTGTATTGACAAGATTTTCCAGTTATGTTACAAAATCAAATTAAATAGATGGAAAAGGCTATCCTTATCCTTGTTTGTAAGGTAACCGTTTTACTTTTCTGTGATAAATGCACCATTTGTTCTGTGGTTTATTCACAGAGGATAAAGCACAAAGCTATAAAGCCACTGAGCCAGAAAAGAAAAATCATTAGTTGCAACTTCAGTCCAAAAGAAAGCAAATTGTTCTGAGGTAAAGAGTAACTTTACCTCAGAACAAGAGCTTGTTTTTATCTTTAAAACAAGATAAACACTCTAACACCATCATGGGTCATTTTGGTAACCCTGCCATTCAATCAGCAGTTGTGTTGCAAATCCAGCACAATATCCCTACACAATGTTCAGTTACATTATTTTTTTCTACATTCAAGGGATTTCAATACAAATATACCTCCGGCAGATGTTTACGTCTGGTTTCTTGTGTCTGGTTTTGGTACAGGTTTCTTCTTCTTGAATTCTTTGCAGATATAACTTTGTGTAAAACAAGATAATTGCCATCCAGCATGTTCCTAATGTCTAATTAACCCTGCAATGCCAAATGTACGGTTTCTGAAATGTTTTGCGTCTGACACCTTTTGCATTATTTAATGATAAAAACTTTGCTCAAAATCCTATTGTACACAATCAGATACACCTGATAACAGGGGGCAGACTACTCAAAAAATAATCTTGACTCATCGCTTAGTAATAAATTATTAATATTAAAATTTTATTTTTGTTTTTTGTTTTTACATATTTTGTTAAAAGGCCAAATAAGGAATTAAACAAAAAAAAAAAAAGTAATTTTCTGTTTTGTTTTATTTTTGGATCAGGCTTTAAAGGGTTACGTGATGCAGTATTAACAGCAAATTTAAAATTAGATTAGTGTTTAAACTGATTATGTATTGAGAGGCTCTCTGACCTAACCACAAAAGCCTCTTCCATCAAATACATATCTTTAACTGTTTTAGGCTTTATTCCAGTCAGGTTTCCCCTAAATCAACACCTCCATATTGTATTGGATTAATCTGTTTTATTGGCAGCTTTTGCATCACGGACTATTAACGTTATTGTAATTAAAAACACTATCGATCCCGCTGGGTTACGTGAATATGCCATCAACCTCCATTCTGTGTAAGGTTCTTGAAAAAACGTTTCCAGACGAACTTTATGGTCACTTCCACATCTATAATGAGTTTCAGTTGGTGTCAGACCCCCTTAGCCTATGGTATCATAATTATAGGAGGCCTTAGGGTCATTTAAGCCATTCCTAACTGCAAGCTATGAGAAAAAGGAAGGTGTTAATTCAACCTTAAAGGTAGAGAAGGCAGTCTGAAACTGACGTTTTTTTACTTCAAGAGATACAAATCTATTCAACATTTTTTGGTCAAATGTGTGGATTCATTAGCAACTTAGTTTTTTTTATAAATCAGCCTTAAAAGTCAGCCTTTACCATTGATTTTTTAAACTTAATTTTTAATTGCTTTAAAATTCTGCCCATAAAAAATACACAACACCCCCTGTCAAAACGCAGTGTTTATCCCATGATACGTGTTAGTTGTGTAATCTGTTATTTAATCTAATACTTCAATCATCATCGAGCATTCGGATTAATGATTAGGTTCACTTCAGTTGAAAACAAAATTGAGGTTAATGCAGCTCACGGCTAGATTTAGAAACAAGGAGCTGAGCTGACAGGTTTCACTGCCTGTTTTGACTCACTTACAGCATGTCATGCTGTAGGTGAATGCACTCCAGTAACATGTCTCGGAGTAACAGTAACAGAGTTAAGTCATATTCACACTGCCTCCATGCCTGTGTTCTCAGTGACCCAAGATGACCCTTTTTGGAGAAAATCTGTTCTGAAATAGCCTTGAGTTGAAAAACAGATAATATGGACACCAAGGGCAATTTCCATGCCTGAGATATCCATCTAGATATACTTTTATAGGGTTTTTTCATTCTTAACTTGCATCAGTAATCTATTTATTTAACACAATTTGATTGTTTTTCCTTTTTTTTGTGCGGACAATCTATCCACCCATAATTATACAGATTTGATACATTTTTAGTTTCTGACTTGAGCCTATCCTTGCAGCCAGCAGGATAGTTTTGGTACACTCTAGACAAGTCTCCAATTTACCAAAGAGACAAATGAGACACATAGCCCTGCAAACTCAAAACTTTCAGCTTGGGTCTGTTTAGAATCCCCAATGAATCAGTCATGACCTGAATCCTTTTGGCGGACAAAAAGAACTGAGTAAGACACAGAGCATACAACAGTTTACAGAATATACACAAATCTATCTTTCCTTAAGTTAGCATTTAGACAGTGTGGACGTCAAAAACAGATAACTCCAGTTTAATCGCCAAAGTCTACTTAGGTATCCTTTTATGCTTGCCTATTAAGAAAAAATGAAAACTTTTCTGTTAGCCTAAGATGAGAATCTAAAACTACATGATCAAAATGGCTTAACCTCATAGATAGCCTAATGGTTGGGATAACCATCAAACAAAAAGTTGACCCCAACATTTATGGAACATGGAAACTAATGTGTCAGAGACGTCAAGAGGTCATAGAATTGCCAAAGCTGATTTTCTTAACATAGAATGAATATGATTGACTGTTAATGTTTGAACGAACAAGACAGTATGACATATGGTGTTTGGGACAATGTGTTCATGACAAAATCATCAACACTGAGGTTATTTTGTAAGCTCTGTAAGGACTTCAGTTTTGATTATTTTTCAGGATGACTGGATAAAATAGGCAAATGTGTTTAAGAGAAAGCGTTACACGACAGAGCAGCTGACAATGACTCCCATTCACCAACAATTAGCATGACAAAAAACTTGTTGTACATGACAGCAGATTCATAGCAATTAATATTTACAAAATGATGCAATTTTTGGCAGCCATCTGTGCCGATCCCAGCATCGAACAGTCATTTCCAAAGGCAATAAGACCCGGATGGTCTGTGAGCAATAGAGAATGAAACATGTGGACTGCAGACAGGGTGGATCAAAGATGGCTATTGGAATATTTAAAGCTTCAACAAAGGGGCTAATGGATTTATGATGGTTGATTTTTTTTAGCCTTTCACAGCTGACTGGGAAGCACACAAACCTTCCCCATTAAATGAACACATTATCCATGTTTTTGGGGAAGGTTTAGCTTGATTGGCTTACCATATTCATCTGCAAATGATGAGCAGCTGCTCTTCATGCCGCTCTGTGCTAAAATGTATGTCCCAAGTAATGTTTGCAAGAAGTACAATCCTCAGATTTGACCGTGTTTTCTGGTATGGTTGAAGACTTCTAAGGTTTTGATGATTTGAGGTTGGCTTTAAAATTTAAGTTGTGTCTTTCTTCTAGTCTTCATTTCTGGTCTTAAGTATAACAAATGGCTGTTTACTGCATGTGTGTATGTTTCAGCTGGTATGTTAGTGAAGATTCTCAGTCATCCAGGTCTTGGTATTCCTAAGAGCTTGATTAAAGGAAACTGGTCTTTTTCTTGGATCTTGTTCAAACGCCATGGAAACCCCCAGTTGTCTTTAATCAAGGCCTTAGGGTATATTTCAGCTTATCATGTAAAAAAGCTAGGGATTAAATCTTATCAAATGTATATTTTATGATTAATGCTACTATGTTGTTATTTAATTTTTGTTCTGGAGCTGTTTTTTAACTGAATATATACAGTAATGTTGTCGCAGGGGGACTGGAGCCTAACCCAGTCTCCAATGGGTGAAAGGCAGGGCACACCCGGACGGTCTGCCAGGGAAACCTAGAGACTAGGACACTAGCAATTTGGAATGTCCAGTCAACCTAACATGCAGATTTTTGGAAGGTGGGAGGAAGCTGGAGAACCCTGAGAGAACCCACACAGACACAGGGAGAACATGCAAACTCCACAAAGAACCCTCTTGCTGACCACCACACCACCGTGCCACCCTCTAAGGTTTTTTGTATTAGGATATCCTGGAAAAAATGATAATTAAAAATGATTCATTGGTAAGATTGTTGGCTGTGGTGCTGTGTCTCAGAGTCTGTGCTGGTACAAGCATGAGGTTAACGGTAGAAGGTAAGTTTTGCAGGTTGTTTGACTAAGGTCCACACTAAGGGCATTGAAGTAGTTATGTAAACCAAAATTAGATTAGCCTCGATTACCAAAGGGATCAGGGTAAGGCTGGTTCTCCTGCTGGTCCTGGAAAGGTTTCTCCTGATGGGAGCAAATTACCTTAACATGGGAGCAAAGGGCTTCTTGGGACTTCCTGGAAACCTGCTCAGCTCTGCCTAAAACTAAGAAACAGCAAATCAAAGTTTGAGGACATTTGGTCAAATATAGCTCTCTTAAAAATTGTTTTACACAAGTTGAGGTCTGGACATCGATTGGATCATTGCATCACATTGATTTGTTTCTTTTTTAAACATTTTGTTTTCAATTTGCGGCTGTGTTTGTGATCCTTTTCCTGTGGATGTCTCAATTTCAGCTGGCCTTTGGCTATAAGACAGACGATCCACGTTTCATTCTGGAATAGTCTTTAATAGTTCATGGTGGACTTCCTGAAACATGTCCAGGTGCTATGATTAAAATCAAACCCATATTCTCACTTGCCTCTTACTGGATTGGGTTGACCTATGGGGATCCTCAGGTGTCAATCCTGGGCCCTCTATTGTTCAGTTTTACATGCTACCATTAGGCCAGCTACCATAACATATGACATTCACATCTACGTGTTGATGACAGCCAGAGAACTAGGGTCTGCAGATCTATTGTGTCTCTTTATCCAACAGATCAATGTGTTGATGCGGAAGATTTTCCTCCCATTAAACTCACTTTAAATCATAGATACAGTGCCATCATTCACCTTGAAACTTTTTCACTAGATTCAAATAATCTGGTTCTAAATCTAGGGGGAAATATCAGACCTGAACCTTAAATGGCTGCATTATGCAATCATCAAATCAAATAAGAGTAATTCAATTACATTGTGCCGTGATAGAAAGCTAAACAAATAATGTTGAAAACTGCTCAGCAAACCAAGGAAAACACAGGCAAACGGTTGGTATTTTAGGGGAAAATACACAGATGCATTGTTCAGTGTATGCAACAGTTAAATAAGTGATCAAACAGCTCCTGGTACTAAAGTTAGACAACTGTGTGGGCATCGTGAGTAAAATCTAAACAGCCCGAAAGCAATGAACGACTGGAAGCATCATGAGTCACATAAAGGGCACATGTTTATTCTACCTGACTTTCTCATGATCATGTGGCTGCAAAGGTCCTTTATGTTTGGTAATGCAACAGCATCATTAATGTCTTTCCAGGCGAGGCGACAGGAGCCTCAGCTGTACAAATAAAGGAAGCAGGATACATGCTGGGATAATGTGTTTGAGTTGCCATGTTTGTGGTCTGACACCTGCATTGAGTCAGATAAGGGTCAGACCACAGGTTTCCATAATTCTTTATCAGCTGGTCTTGGTTCCTTGATGTGAGCTCTTTGCACATCTGCCTGATGACAAACTTTGATGATAGGGAGAAATTATACTGCACAAATGATGAAAGTATAAACAAAATCCGTTGAATGTTAAGCGGGCTTTTGAGGTTAAGTCTGCTCGGGTTTATCTGTAAAATTTAAGCAGACGGGCTGCATTTGTCTTTGGAAATAATGGAAATAAATCATTCCTCCGAGCTACAGAGATGGGGCTAAATTGCAAATTGGTGGCTGCACACAGATGATTGTGTTTACTTGAAGCGCATTGCTCAAAATGAGATAATATAGGACTGGGGCAAAGTTTCAAATGTCAGTTTAATTGAGCCAAATAATGTCGTTAGGGGTTCCATGTGGACGTCCAGGAGATGAGACTCTCAGGCCATGAGATAGAACCCATAGGAATAAATTCCTAGGTAGCCTTAAGGTAATCTTTCATAAAATCTTTGACAATGTAACTAACTGCAAAAACTCATACATTTAATTTCAATTTATGAAGGTAGGCATATGAGAGTTTCCAGAAGGAACAGTGTCTGCTCTTCCTCATCCACTGTCATTGAGTATTTGTTGTTGAATTAGACATTCAAGATGTGATTATGAGGTGAAAGCGTAAAGTTGCATAATCGTAATGAAATAAAACAAACCTGCATTGTAACATTACAACCTTGTTGGGGATATTCAATGTTGTGGACTATAATTATTGTTTTTCTGTTTGACAAAATCAATATTTGATTTCATTCCCCAAAGTCCTAATAAGGCAAGCAAAGCCCAATTGAAATACAAACATTCAGGGACTGAACAAATCCGAATGATTTTAAATGTTAAACAATCTTTTGAAAAGCTGCAAATGGAAATTGTGTCGGACATGTTTCCTTAGATTGCTTTTTAAAAATTAATGAACCAGGGTGTGTAGTGTTGCAAGGATGACAGTGTAGCTTTGGCTACTACTAGTTGTATGTTAGCAGAATGAGTTGCTCCATTCAGAAATAATAACTCTTTTAGTTAGTATATTGTATTAACTATTAGGGAGCAAGAAAAAGACAGAATGGACAAAAGGACCTATATAAAATGGTGCGTATTTCATGAATGTTTGTGTGTCCATGGAACACCTTTATTTTAGACAGTGTATTTTTTTAAAGCACAAAGGAAAAGCAAATCAGAGGATATTTGCATGTTGGCCTGGCTAACCTTTTATTTCACAATCTCACTTTCCTCTCTTGTCTGGTATAATCACTGAAAGACTTCATGTAGAAATGTTTTCTTGTTATGTAACACTAATGTTAGCCAATGATCCATGGTCATAAAACATGTCAGTCCTCAAATGATCTCATTCACTGAGTTTGGTTTAAGAAAGTACAAAAAGAAAAAAACTTGACCTGACTGAAGCTGTTTGAAGAACTGTTTGAAGAACTTCTGCAACTTTAAATTACCTTTACCAATCACTTAACCCTCCCAAAACCTCCTTCTCCATACACAGAAGTATGTTTCACAACCTCAATTTGATAGTTTGTTACCCCTTAGTCTCTTACAAACACTTCCTTCTTCTGACATTGCTATCCCCCAGCCTGAACCATTTCCCTGTTATCTCAAGACAGCAGGGATTTGCTTTTGTGTGTTTGTGTGCGTGTGTGTTTGTGTTGGGGAGGGGGGGGGATACAATCTGAGTATGAGCAAACTTTAAGCTGAGTGTTTCAGTGCCCTTTAGCTGCCTTTGTTTAGCTGCCAACTCTGATTTTCTTTTGCAATCGCCACAACTGTCTTGCAGGGTCCTTGTGGATTACGGAGATACTGTAGCAGCCAGAATGGGGATGAGACATTCAGCTTTGTCACAAATAGAAAAACTGTTTTAGCTAAAGGTTGTGCTACATATGTGTTTTCGTCAATTGTCGTTCATCTGAAATCTCCATTCACTACCATATATTGATGACCTTATCTAGAAAGATGTACTGAAACTCTTAGATTCAAATTGGATTTGTTAGTTGTAGGCTCAGGTTAGTTTAGTAGTTTTAGTGAGTTATGAGAGAACGTCCATCAACTAGAATGCTCATATAGTCTTTTTGTTAACTGTTCATAAAACAATAATGAATAATAACACAAAATAACTGATTGAATTTAAGAGAAAATTAGGCTTGTTAGTTTAGCTATTTTTTTCATATGCTCTTTACTAAATTGATGGGATTATTAGAATTCTTTGAATGAATGAGATTGTAATATGTTTGAGTTTGACTGTATCTTTGAAGTGGTGTTTTTTTTGGACCATGTAATTAGAAGTCAATTGAAAATGATGTTGATTTCTTTAAGATGTATCTCATCTGGGCTTGTTGCTCAGACTAGAGACACGGGGTAGAAATAAAAACATAA
The DNA here is from genome assembly GCA_907169785.1 of Menidia menidia. Classification (NCBI taxonomy): domain Eukaryota; kingdom Metazoa; phylum Chordata; class Actinopteri; order Atheriniformes; family Atherinopsidae; genus Menidia; species Menidia menidia. The sequence goes on from CAJRST010001113.1 coordinate 16,920,684, forward strand.
CTGCGGGGGACAGATTTTCTTTTTTTTCCTTTCTTTTTTTAGCGGTGGCTTGATAGTGGTTGCATGACTGCTCAGAATTAGATTTTTACAGAACCATCAATCACAGTAAAACGACAGGGTGACCATTTGAACTGACAGGTGCAGTTCAGCTCACTATCAACACATGAACACAGTGCTATTATAGCATCCATATTATAATGTGAACGTGACCCTATGTTTTTTTATATTTAATACCCCACCACAGTGGAAAAGTACACATAGATATACAAGATTAAAGGCATAAAAAGGTTTCAGTCCTTTTTATTCCTTCAAAGAAGTATAAATAAGATTCAGTCGATGGCCATTTTCCAATGCAGATTAACAGATGTGCACCCCTAAAATGAATAAAAGAATAAATAAACATACAGATAGATCACATTTTTAAGGGTTGAATCTAGTGATAGATAAGTTATTTTGATGGTTATTACAGTAAAGTTGCTCACAGTCTTCTCTGTCATTTTTAATAAGCTGTCCACTTCATGTTTATTATTTAAGCATTGTCTCCCTTTATTGTAGTTCATGATTGTTTATTTCGACCAAAACAATTTTTACTCTAGAGAGATTAGCTCACAAAATAGCCACTGAAAATAAAGATCAGGACAATGGTTTGCAACTTCTGAGAGACTGTTGAACTGTGATGCCAATAAAATAATAATTGTTAAATCATATTTTTATGAAACTCAATTGATTTAATTTTCTCTGATATCTGCGTATGCATATCATGTCAGCGAAGATGTTAATTCATCCTTTTGCAAGTCACATTTGAAAAGATTTTTTTTTACCTATTTGTCAGAAGGAATATGCAGTATTGTGGAGTAGTACCTGGTATTTTGGAGTTCTGCAGAAATTATCACCGTGGAAAACCTTTCAAATTTGAGACTGTTAACTTACTTGGCTATTTTGTAGGTTAACTTGCTTTAAATCCATGCATTTAAGCAGATATCTGCACATACTGGTCTCTCGATCTTCAAATTATTTCTGTCTTGCTCTGTGGTTTTTTCTGCACTGAAAAATGTCCCAAGGTCGAAGGAGGATATACTTGATAAGAATGTTTTAAGATATGCGACTTCTAAAACAAAGATTTATTCAATCCCTCAAAAATAAATTCTAGAGGTGAAATACACTCTGTTAAAGTTAGAATGAATTAAAAGTAGTTTTTCTTGGTAACTCAATTATTTATTTGTTCTTGCTTCTGTCAGTCAGTTTTGTGCTTTGTTTCCTGTCTTTTTATCTTTTATCTCAGTTTCCTTCCCCTATTTCCATCTTTTCCATACAGCCGGTTCCTTTGTTTTTTCTTTGTAAATAAATTCCAGTTTGTTCCAAAGTCTCTTTGGTGCCATGTTCTTCTGGGTCCTTCTCCACACACCCCTTCCTTTTGGGAGACACTGAAAGTGGCAAACAGACTTTTGGACACTCCATACATTTCTCCTCACATGGGTCTGGCCTCATTCTGTGCTGGACTAAAAGCACAGAATGAGACATGCTTCTAGTCCAGGGAGAGTCCAGAGTGGTTCGTGTCCCCCTACATCGGGTCCAGCTCCTGTCCCAGAGGGAGTCCAAGAGGTCTCGGGTCATCCCACGTCTCGTCAATCTCTTTTTCCAGACCGAGCCCTGAGGGCTTGTCTCTTTCCCAATCTGTGAAAGTCCCGTGTGATCCCTTGTTTCCTGGTCTGGCTTGATGGAACCCAGGGGGGGCTTGCCGCGGTCGGTCTGTGAGGCAACAAATCGGGGCTCTTCTGTATCCGTATCCTCTTCCATTTCCCAGATACTGAGAGTTGGTCACTTCCTCCTCTGGATCCCTGGACTGCCCAACCAATGGCCGGCCATCAGGGGTCCCATCTACCAGATCTCTGGAGGGATCTCCAAAGCTCCTGTTGTGGCTCCTGGAGTGAAAACATACTCTTGTCTTTGCTTTTGGATTAAATTTTTTCATTTTAGGTATTTAAAAATAAATTCAAGTTGGTTCCGAAAGTCCCTTGTGTCCCGTCTTTTGTATCCATGTATGGGTTCTTATCCAAGCACACTCTGCTTTTAGACAGATGATTAAGAGCAGAATTAGGAGCTAGATTAAACTACAATCAACTGTGAACATGTACCCCTTTTGAGTTTTCTCCAAACCAATTTAATCTTTTCAAACCATCCATGCGGGGGTCCTTTGCAGGAGGTGAAGCGTGTATTAATGTCCGGGTAAACACAAACATCTGTTAGTCTCAGGCTTCGCTCTGAGGACCGCACGGCCACTGGAGAGATTTTAGTCCAGTGCTCTTTTTATTTTGCTAAAAAATACATTGCCTTTTAAGCATATCTTTTGTAACTTACAGTAAACAGGATATGGCACTGAAATCTGAGCACATTTATTGCTTCCTTTCTTTCAAGAAAATGGCTGTTGGCTATTGATCCCATCATATTTAATCCTGGAAAATTGATTGTGCAGCTTCATATAACAAGACAGCTTAATGTTTTGCACATCATAAAGATGCTGCAATTACCTTTTATATATTCTTGCTGAAATAGGATGATCTAACATTCCCAAAATACATATTTTTGCAAATAATAAAAGCAGGATTTCGGCTTTTTATATAATCTTTTAACCTTAGAACAGTCTTGGGAACATTTCTACAATGCACTTTACTTGCATATGTTTCATTCTTGTGATATATCTTTCTGTTCTTGACCATTTAAGAGTCTGAATAAGGGAAAATTGTCTTTTTGTCAATCAGGGTCTCACTATCACAGAGAAGATTAGAATCTGGACAAACATTTTAATCTCTTTTTATCTTAATGAACCATTAGTGTCGCTGTACCAATAGGTACTTTGCACGGTATCTACACATATCGCTTGAAAGCTTGTTTTTAAAAAGATCTTTTACAATTTGAGCTTATTCAAATTAAATATGGTTTGTACCATGGAAAAACTACAGTAATACTACAGACAAAACTATGCAAATGTATAAACCAAAAGCTGGTTTATAAATCATATCTTTTCCCTTTTGCAAGCAAACAATTATTAATTCCTCTTGAAAGCTGAGCTGTTTGTTTGTATTCTCAGTGCTGAGGAGGCAACTACATTCATGCCGCGGGTTACATTCTGTGCAACCAAAAAGTCTTATAGGAAGAGACATGATAATGGTTAAGCCAACACATGGGAGCAGGTCATCGGTTGCCCTGGTAACTTAAGATCTGATGCAGTTCCCATGTGTCTTTGGCTGTCAAGGTCTCAGGAACTGTGATTTAATTCAACAATTGACAGCAATGGCTTAAAAATCTGATTTCTGAGCACTTCAAATTCTACATGCCACAGCAGGTTCATCCTGCTGTGCAGCAAATAGCTCGAGATTTACGACACTTTACGTATGCGTAAGAAAGGCTGCATAATATAAGATATAAAGAAGAAAACTCCTTCTGTCATTGAACATTATCGCTATATGTTTTCACGTTTCACCTGTAAAGATATCTGCGATTTATGGGCTTTCCCACAGGGTTAATGTTCTTTCTTTGTGATGCACGCACAGGCATTTTTCTTCTGTTTTCTGTTGAGTTTCTGGGGAACATCTGGATTTGATTTCACGGAGCTTGGTTTGGAAGGCCGGACCTATTGCCCCATTCTAAATAGATGGAGATGAAGAACAAACTCTCTGGTGAAGTATCAAGTCCTTGAAAGACAGAAACTGTTTTGTTTTTTTATTTTGGCCTCACAGGCTTGTGATGGAAATACATTATAACTGGCCATTGATGTTTTTGTATGCACATCTGTCCATCTTTCAACAGTTGGATCGCATTGCACTTTAACTTCAAGCTTACGATTTTCACAGGAACTCCTTTATTGTTTTGAAAATGTCTTAACTAATCCCTGCACTAACAAAACTAATGTAAAGAATGACCGCACATCGAAAAAAAGGGACCATCATCAGCTATGAATCAAGTCTACAAGTCTAACCCCAAAAAACACCAACTATAAAACAATTCAAACATAATAAAAACCTCGGAAATGCTAAACACGTGAATGCAGTCTTTAAAATCATTGCAATGTTTATAAGTAGGCTATGACACAGTTCTGTTAGTCCTGATCTACTTTAAGATTCAAAAAGAAGTCCAATTCCATTCATTCAAGTTCTTAGCATAAATGTTGGATGACACAGAATCTACACCAATAAGGTTCCTCCTGGTCTCTCCAAATTGAGAGTGGTCTGGCCACTGTGTCACCTGTTAATTGCAAGATAGACACTGACTACTCACAAGCATAAAAAACTCCTTTTAAAAGGCATTTGACTGCTCTTGACTCATTTAATTAAATATTTTCATTTCTATCAAAGACTTGTTAGTTTGCATATTTTTCCTCACTCGTCTACTGTCTGTATAGAGTGATGTCATGTCAACTTTCAAAACTGTTAGTTCACTCTTTCAGTCACTTGATCTGAAAGGTTTTGGTCCTTCATCAAAATTCATCCAACTTTATCTAGAGCCCTGTTTGCAGAGGGAATACATGAATAGACATGAAGAAGAAAGACAATGAATTACATAATCATTGTGCATATATATGTATATTAATATATATATATACCAAGGTAAAATGACATGTTTCTGTTGTGAAATCTGTTAAGTGAGTGTATCCTAAAAGAGGAATGCTGGGATATTGTCTTTCAAATCTATCCCCTGATCTCGCCTTACCACATAGAGCTTTATGAAAGTTTATAAAAGAATACATTGGAAGTTTTTATCCCAAAAGGACCGTTTCTGTTATACCACTGACCTTCCCTACCCCACACTGTAAAAGACACGCTTTGTTTATAGTCAGCAGTCTGTCAGCAGTCAGTCAGCATCATCAAGGCTCCGTTCCTCCATCAACACTTTCCCATTCTTGAGCGCCTGCTCTGATATCCCCAACTGCTTGCCTAAACAATGCTAATTTGTTTTGCTTACCTCAAACTGAAAACATACTTAGGCAGAGTCTGTTGGATTTTGCTTGCTTTCCCAGAAAAATTTGAGGCCATTTCCATCTTTTCTTCTTCAGTTTCCCCGGTCTCCAGAGACTGAGTCTTTAACCCCCCCCCCCCCCCCCCTGCTCTGTTTCCTTCTTTTAAAGGCAGGCACACCCAGAGGCCCTCTCATACACTCTCCAACTCAAAAACGAGACAAAGGGAAAACAGGAATTTCAGCTTCCACACTTTCTTTTTTCTATTGTTCTGTCTAGTTTTCCACTTTGGTTTGTTTTTGGACATGTCTGTTTGAATTCATAGATTAGGCATCGCCGTGGAGACTTGGTGTCGTCTGGATGGGGAGATAGAAGAGACAGCAACATTTTAAAATTGGGTTAATAAAGTATTCATGCAACCTACACCAAGAGAAATTATACCAGTAGAATCAAAATGAATTAATGAAGTTAATTTTAGTGTACGAGTTTTGTCCCTAAATGTCCACTGGTGAACAAAGATGGCCGTTCATTTCTGTGAGAAGTTTGATCTCTAAGTCCATCTCTGTAGAATCATTTATATGATCTCAATATGGTTCACTGCAGGGTGCAGCTCACAAAGCATCTGGATTTTGTTTTCATGGTGGCAAAAGCTATTTTTTGTCTATACAATACAAAAACACAGTAACGTAGAAAATAAATTCTACAGAAATCCACAAAAAATAACTGACTTGCTGTTTCGTTCTTCAATTTCAAGTGAATTATTTCATTACTTAATGTCAATTATTCTCTTTTTGAATTCTCTCTGAGTTCAAGTGGGTCATCGGCAAATAGAATGAGGGTGGAGATTGATATTTCAACAACTGACTCAATATGTAAAAATGCACAATAATGCACAAATTCACAAGAAAACACAGAAAAAAATAGCAAAACTGAAACTGAGTCATCAAACAGTTCAAATCAATATGAACCACGTCAGTCATATTCCTTATACTTTATACAAATCTTATACAAAGTTTTAACCGGCAGGTTGCTACTGCAAAATGTTCCATTCCAAGAATGCATTCATTCATGTTCCTTTGTTCCCATTGCTGCAGATATCCTAAATAAACAATAAGATTTCACCCTTCAAATAGCTTTTGATTTGCTGGACCCTTTTATTCCAGTTACCTTTTTTTTGTTTAGTTTTTTATAGTTTTTTTGTGGTGGATGTTTTGACAGGCACTTCAAGATTTTGAATATCATCTGACAGAGCATATCTTCAGGACTATATTCTCCTTTCCAGCCCTAAATAAATCGACAATAAATGCTTCCTGACGTTCACAGGTTAATGCTCGAGTTCTGGCAGATGGCCAGCTTTACATGTGAGTACAGTCTTTGGTAAAAATCTGTTAAAGATCATCTTTTCTTACCACATTCCGAGTGGGTGAAAAAGACTTCCCACTCTTGTCACCACGTTTCTGTTTGGGATTTTAGGTGTAAGCATTTTTTCCCTAAATTCCTGCACTGGCAGTTAATAACGCACTACTCATCATAGTTCCTAAAATTGTTGCCAAATGGTATGCACGTGTGACTATTTGACCTATGAACAAGGGGAATCCTATAACTGACACTTCTTCAAACTTCAAAGACCAGCTTTTTTTTTTTTTTTTTGGTAAATTATATGTTATCCATTGAGTCATCCATTTTCTATAACCACCTGTAAGAGATAAAGTCATGGTGAGACGATGCAGTGCTTTCCCTGGGGAGGCTTGAGCTTATCCCAGCTGTCACACACACACACACACACACACACACACACACACACATACACAAAACATAGCACACTCCATGCAGAAAGGCCTCCAGCCACGCTGGAATTTGACCCGGGAACCCATGGTGCAGCTCTTTCA
>CAJRST010001113.1:16934020-16971672 GCA_907169785.1 Menidia menidia
AATAAATAAATAAATAAATAAATAAATAAATAAATAAATAAATAAATGTCAGATGTGAAACATAAACAAGTCAGTTTTGAACTTCTTGTAACCCAACAAACACTAGGGGAATAATGCATCTATTTCACGTGAAAAACCAGAAATTATAGCAGCTTTTAAAACACAGACAAATTGCAAAATGCTAACACGTGGAGAATCCGATTGGATTTTCCCACATTTCTGGTAAACACATAGATGCAGCATGCACACACGTTACTACTTTTAAATACAAATCAGTAATGACAATTACAAATAACTTACATTTTGCAAGTTGTGTATAAGATATGGGAAAAACTGTGTGTGCCAGCAGCCATGACAGCTGCATTTGTACCGCAGTGCTTTTTAATGAGCTGCTCCTACAACACCTCCAAGAGTTGTGCGCATCGGAAGAGGAGCTCTGACACCGTGCCAGTGCTACTTGGAACGTTACTCACTGTGGTAGACAGTTTATTTTGACTTGCAGTATCCAGATAGCAAGACATCTTGTGCTCGGGCTTCTTTGCTTCAAGTCATAAAAATAATCTCTGGAGGCAATGAGAACATGGTCTGCCTTAATACCGGATTGATGGTTTTGACATTCAAAGTCCATTTTAACTCCATTGTTGCCAACGTTTTTCTTTATTCCTTTTTTTATATTTGGAAAATCTAAATTGTGTGACTCACTATAAACAGCTCTGAATGTTAAGGTGGCAGATTTTTTATTTCCAAAGGGACTGATAAATGCAGCTGTCACGCCCGGTGTGGTTTGGGTGTGTGCAACCGTGGCAGCTTTGTGCGTTTCCGAGAAATTCAATCTCAAATTAACTGCAGCTTACCAGGGCATACCTTATACTTGTTAATTTACTTTCCTGCTAGTCACAAGTGAAAAATACTTCTGGCTGTGCTTTTTAAGTACCCCGACAGTAAGACATAGAGTATACTTATATTACCCTTGTAATCAGAATGCATATCTTTAATTTTTCTGCATTATAACTTTCACTGTATTTTTTCTTTGTAAGAAAACAGCACAGCCAAAAAATACTAAAAATAATTAATCTGAGTTGTTTTTATAAGAAAATTGAGATGTGAAATGCTAGATGTTTTTAAAATGGCCTATCAGTGATGTAAAAGATTAGTTTTTAATCACATCCAAGCACTGACCTGATTTTTTATTTTTATTTTAAACTAATTCAATTGTTCCATAGTATATTACATATAAATTAGTCCATAGTCACAAATTGTGTATGCTTGTGAGCAAGAGATTTTGCATTCACAGGAAGTGTTTTGAAGGTTCAAAATCCTCATAACCACCATTAGAACTGTGGTGGTTTTGGGTAGGTGTAATAGCAACAAAAAGAAATGACATTAGTCAGGAACCTGGTTGCATTCCTGAGGGAAAATATTGTCCCACTTTCAGCGCCTTGGTTTTGTTATATATTCCGTCTATGTTTGGCTAGATAATTACTCCCAAAAAACAATTGGTTAAAGTATACATTCATTATACGCTTGGAATAAAAATCAAACCTATATTCGGGAAATTATTATAGTATATGTAGTTTTAGAGTTGAAATAGTTTTATACTCAGGAGGAATATTACTTTTTTAAAGTAATATATTTCAATCTGAGGTCTTTTTTGTGTGTGTTTGCAGCTCATTGTGTGTTTATCCAAATTGTTTGGACCCATCAACCAATACAATAAACTAAGGTCTCAATTAATGCAAGCCATGATTTTTCTGAAATTCCAGTGGTCAACATGGGATTTGATTTCAACTTTACGTTATGTCAGTCATTTTTGCAATTACATCTCCAGTCTGGAAAACGAACCTCAGGCAAATATCGAAGGAAAAACTTTTTTCTGATTGAGACTTAATTATCAGGGCATTTCATAACCATCATATGCTTTGTTCCCTTCCATTTTTTATGTTTTCGGTGGCATGTCTCTGCCAATTATCAGGTTTAAACTGTGTTCAATCTGGGCAGGATGTTTATCTAGCAAGTGCTGATACCTCTATCCTGGGGAACATAGCCTCTGACTGGGGTTGGGGGTGGGTGAATGTCAGATAAGGGTTTAAAACAGATTACACTATTGTTCTGGCGCCTATATAATCTATATTGTCTTATACAATGCACAATATACAGTGCAATAGTGATTACAATATCTGGTATTATTACAAGTGTATTTTGTTAATTCAGAAGCACATATCTTGCTTTACTACATGATCAGTTCAGAGATAATTCAACAGAAAATCAGGAATAAGAGGATAAATCTCCAGAAAGGCAAATAGATTCAAACTACCATCATCCGTCTAATACAATAACTATTAGTTTTTTCTTTAGATTCCTGTACTACTTTGAGAAAAAGGTTTCTCTTCTGCAGAATCTATCCTTTGACTCATTATTAAACATGGTTCTACCTCTTGTGACCCCGAAACATAACATGCTTTAGGCCTATGGGGCCGGGGGACCTCCCATGAAGCACCTTTCCTCACTCAGCTTTTTTTAACTCTTTATAATTGTTGGCGTGAGCTTGTGTTACCCTTTCTCAGAGTGTATTTCCATGCTGGGGTTATGCACCTTGCTGTGCCCTCATTCCTGTCCTTTAAACACTCACCCAGTCAAAGAAGATGGTCACCCCTTAAAGTCCGGTTGTGCTATGTTGTTTTTCCTCCTGTTAAATGGGATTGTTTTATGTTTTAGTTTTTTTTTTCTCTTTCCATCGCTGCTTTGTGAGTGATCAGGATAGAGGGTTGGTTAAAATACATGCATTTGTCTAGTATATCGATGTACTTTAGCAAAGTTTTTTTGTTTTTTTCTTGTATTGGGTATGCATGAATCGGATCTTTTTTGGAATTTGATTTATTGAATTGGGTTATGCCTGAATTACGATAAATAGGAATGCAGTCTTTATGAATTCGACAGTACGAACTGGCTTGAGATGTTGTGTGCTTTGATCTGTTGCTATTTAAATAAATTAGAGGATTGATAGTTGATGACATTTGTCAGACTCAAGATACATATATATTTTCTTTTCGCTTGAGTAATAAGGAGACTTTTTGGGTAAAAGTGAGGAATTATATTTCTCACAATAGGTTATATTTAATTTATAATAGAAATGTATATAATAGATTATATAGATTTATAATAGAGATTTATAATAGAAATAAATTATGTTTAATTTGCATTTGATTGTATAATGACATCCAGACAGTGACGTTCCGGGGCAATTTTAGGAAATTCAGTCCCTGTTTTTGTAATGCTTGTTACTTACAAATCCTGATATTTCTATTGAATTACTTTCATAGGGATATATATACATAGGGATATAATATATGATTTTTTTTTTGCTTTGTATTTTCTTTCCCATCATGCTTTTCTCCCACTATATACAGCTCAAGTGCATTAAGTTGCACTTTCTTAAAGATAAACATTGTTATCTCTTTCACAACAAGCAAAGAAAGTATGTTCCTAGGGCAGTACTTTTCCACAGTTACAGGAAGACAGGGGTGCTGTTCCTGGACAGACATTTCCTTATATGATTGAAGAGCTATGCTCTGGAGTTTGTCTGGCTAGCAGACGTCCTGAACACTTCCACAAGCACGCCCCCCTTTTGGTTAAATAGGAGGAAGTTTGTAAATTGCTAGACACTCCACTGACAATCTGAATGACAGACCTCACTTAAAAAAAAAAAAAAAAAAAGATAATCTCTCGATGTGCCAGTAGAAAACATGGTAAAGCTCATGATGAACATGAAAAAAGACGACTATAAAAACATACATCTATAGATGGTATTACTTTAGTTGGTATTTTATATGTAGTTTTGATAATAATGTAAAAAAACAGATAAAAATTGAGAGCAAAAAGATTAAATTCAAATTTAAACAAAGAATATAAAAGTTGGACCATCCAGGGTGTACTCCGTTGGGTTCAAATCCCCCCGCGACCCCCTTAGGGAATGAGCGGTTAAGAAAATGGATGAATGAATATAAAACTTAACAGAAATCAATTCTCAGGGTAAGCAAAGCCTTTTGATTAATAATTCATTTTCAGTCCTATACGAAAAGATTGAACTTGACTTGACCACCAAATCAGGGTTAAAGCTGTAGACTGACCAAATAGCTTACACTGAGCGCCATCCCCATTTAATAATGCAATTTACTACTTATTCAATTTTTATTTCACATCAAACAAAGCAGATTTGGAACTGTTCCTCCCTGGTGGAACAAACGGAATAAGTCCTGATGGTATTGATGTCAGCTTGAATGCCGATCTCTTCCGGGTTCCAAGTGACAGATTTAGTAGGGAGTTAATTCCCTAAACCTCTGGTGTCAAATCCAAGGGCATAGGAAGTGTGCTTGATACCACGCATTGTGTTTGTTTATGTTGCTATGGAAACAAAATGCTAAACTTGTATTTCAGACCTTATACAGGATGCAAAAAAAAGTTTGATACAGATCTTTCAGTCCACAAATCTAAAACATACACAGATATCACCACATGCCAGTCCAAAACTATGAAAATAAAATGAACACATGCACACACGAACACACGGCTGTAATTTTACACACGCAAAAAGCTCAGTCGCAGCTTATCCATCTTTTCTCACTTTCTGCCGTGTCCCCGCCACTGTTACCACTCACCTGTCATCTCACTCTCTGGTACCAGCTGCCAAACAGCTCTCTGGCTGCTGTGCATTACCAGTTCCTGGAAGCTCCGCCGGCCCAATTTAGATTCACAGACATAGCATAATTTCACAATCGGACCAGCAGTCAAACTGCTATGAGAGGCCTTTGTTAGTTTTATTAATCAGAAAGAAGGGATGTCAGAATTTGAATGAGCACAAATACCTAATTTTTCTTCTTCTTAAGGCTGATTAAAATCCCGAATTGATGACAGACAGTAACATGGGTCAGGTTTTATGTACATTTGTAAGACAAACATCACAAAATGTATGTACTAGTGACCAATGTTAAATGATCATGCACATAAATGCATTGTAGTTTGGACTTTTGGCATACAACTGCTATGAGAGGCTTTTGTTGGTTTTATTAATCAGTAAGCAGGGATGCCGGAATTTGAATGAGCACAAATACCTCTTTTTTCTTCTTCTTAAGGCTGATTAAAATCCCTAATTGATGACAGACACTAACATGGGTCAAGTTTTATGTACATTTGTAAGAGAAATATCACAGAACGTATCTACTAGTGACCAATGTTAAATGATCATGCACATAAATGCATTGTAGTTTGGACTTATGGCATACAACTGCTATGAGAGGCTTTTGTTGGTTTTATTAATCAGAAAGCAGGGATGTCGGAATTTGAATGAGCACAAATACCTATTTTTTCTTCTTCTTAAGACTGATTAAAATCCCTAATTGGTGACAGACACTAACATGGGTCAAGTTTTATGTACATTTTTAAGAGAAATATCACAGAACGTATCTACTAGTGACCAATGTTAAATGATCATGCACATAAATGCATTGTAGTTTGGACTTATGGCATAAAACTGCTATGAGAGGCTTTTGTTGGTTTTATTAATCAGAAAGCAGAGAAGTCAGAATTTGAATGAGCACAAATACCTCTTTTTTCTTCTTCTTAAGGCTGATTAAAATCCCTAATTGGTGACAGACACTAACATGGGTGAGGTTTTATGTACATTTGTAAGACAAATATCACAAAATGTATCTACTAGTGACCAATGTTAAATTATCATGCACATAAATGCATTGTAGTTTGGACTTATGGCATATGGACATGACACCGTCACTGTATGTTCTACAGGGACAATTTCTTAACACCCATGCAGCTTGAGATGCATGACGCTTCAAAATACCAAACAAAAAGACCTCCACTGACTGATCCGCTGCTCTTAGCCTCAGTCAACCTGTCCTCTGACGTACATACTCAGGTTAAATTACCCGAGACCAAAGGGTCACCCCTGAGTAGCATTCCCTCTTCTTCCCTTACGGGTCCCGTCCACCCACAGGGTCAACGTAGCTGACTCCAATGTCCAGAGAACTCAGAGGACTTGACTCGCGTCCAAATTATGAGAAATGTCTTGGAAAAAGACTAAACAGAACATATTTATTGACTAACTATTGTCACTTACTCAATTATACCCCCTCAAAATGCACATTTAGCTATCTCGCGATGTCACATCCTTGTACACTAAAGCTCCCCTGAGGGTTTCCCGAGGAATGTCAAACCTTGGAGACCCCTTGCCCCGCACGGAGTCGCAGGGAGAGATACTGCCAAGATTCTCAGATGACAGCACCTGTCAAAGCTGTGAAGCAATTTGGGGGGGGAAGTGGAGTGGAGAGATAAACACACCAGTATGAGAGAGGTTTGGTTTCTTGAAGCATTATAAAGTAACATCTCTAACTTTGCTGAGGGCATTTTCTTAAAACCGATATAAAACATGTCTGATTCAAAGTGATGGATGAACTCTAACAGCATTTCTCACAAAAAAGGATCTATGCGGAATTTGATCAACATAGCAGAAAAGACAGGAAGGTGTAATAATGTGAAAGTCTCTGCAGTTAAAATATTTTTAAAAGGTCATCAATTTCTCTTTCTCCATTTTGAGATGTGCCTGATTTGCAGTGCAATTTGAAGGTGTATCATAAGATATGTGCATTTCAATAGAATACCCAGCATGCATTAAAACAAAGTTGAAAGCCTAGAAAAAAGCAAAATATTCTATATTTTTTTCTTCAATTCAGTTCCGGTAGCTCCAATGACAATTTTCCTTATATTGAAATGGACAGGTCAACGGAGGTTGATAAACCCTCAACATTCAAATGAGAGACTCCTATATCAAAACTTTTCCATATTGGAAACTACCACACACAAGTTAAGAGTGTTCCTAGGTTCTGAATCGGATCCTTCCCTAAAATACCAGCTCGAAAAACGTAACAATAGAGGATAAATCAGAAATCTCCATCTCTAATTTTGAGTCTATTATTGATACCAAATATAGGATTTGTCATTTTCTTCTGTTATTTCATTTCTAAAAACATAAGTTAAAACCCATTGCAAGCCATCTCTTTCGTTTAATTTACGCAGCTGTTTTTGATGGTGCTGAATAGGAGCGTTTATTTTTTAATGAAGCCTGTTTTACCTGTAGCAACTGTTAGCTGATTTTCCTCAAAAGCGCTTTCAACGATCCATACTTTGATAGGAATGGAGCATATCCATCAGAGGATCATTTTGCTGAATTACATCTTTATTTTTATTTTTTTATTTTCATAAATTCATTTAATTTTTTTCTTGACCAGTTATGTACAGGTCACTAGTCCACCTCTCATCCAATGTCAGATAAGGAATAAAGGATAGATAGGGGAGGGATAAGCTTTAGCACTGTGCCACAACTGAGCACAAACAATTACTACCAACTGTTAAACACGGAGGTGGATGGATGGTGATGTGGGTCTGCTTATCAGACACAAAACTGAGCACATTGCAGTGACTCAGTCAGCAAGTAGTCTAAAATAATATGTGACGCAATTCGACTTTCTGTCAAAATTTGGCAGAAACTGTCCAGAAATTGTTCCAACTGTTGCAATGATAAAAAAAGAAGATGTGGTGGAGCCTGTAGGGAGTTTTAGAGTACATGTCAACAAACTCTAGTTGACTAAAACCACATAAAGAATTCTTCTTTATAATGCTGTGACACTAAAAATGTCATCCAGAAAACATAGTGAACCTAAGTCTATGCTAAAGGTCTTTTACAAGCTATTGAATCATGGGGTATACTTTGTGTATTTCAGACTCATTTTAGATAAACAAATAAGGGTGGAATATAACACGCTGTTGATGTGAGGGAGTTTACTGAAATCTAATTGTTGAAAAAGCCCTATTTTGTCTCGTTTGAAACATTGAAAGGAGGTCTGCTTTATTGTTCCTACGATTTTATGTTGATTTTGATACTGATTAGACACCAGACATTTTATGAAGCTGGTTTGTTGGACACAACCGAAAACAGATGTCCTCTGCAGTCAAAAACAAAGTCATGAGAACAGTGAGAGCGGGGCAAAACTATAAATTAGACAGCTGCAGTGGGCTCAGTCCCTCGGAAGCCAAAGCTAGCAACATACTCGTAGCAATGCACAGCGGAAAGTAAACAAAGGTAACAACTCTTTTCAGATTACCCACCAAGGGCCATTTCATCTTAATAAAATATATGAGTGTAAAATATACTGTACGGCTGAACTAGCATTGTCCTACCAACAAAAAAAAACACACAGCTGTTTGGATTATGGTATAGATACTTAATTTTTAAAAAACCCTGTTGCTTGAATTCACACAATTCTATATCTGTAGAAAATAGTTAAATGTTGATGGCGATGTGAGCAAAAGAAAATGAAAAAAGAAAATGTCAAAGCTGTTTTGGGGCTTTGTTCTGCTTCACAGAGGTAACAGTGTCACTGCTTTATTTTTGTGTGTCAGCAGTCTGAAGCCATCTCCCTGTTCCCTTACTCTTATCACGTAAGAGGAAATAGAGAAAAAAAGGATTTACTGCACTGATTGGTGCTTTATCTAAAACTGTATCTCGCCACTAATGGAAAGGCCGGATAAGATAGTCCACATGTCAGTCGAGGTTGGTTTATGCAACGGGGCAGGAGCAGTGTATGGACTTCTAATTGGACAAAGGGACGTGCAGAGGAGGTGGTTGATGGAATCTCTTTGTGTTGCTGTACAGTTAGAGAGTGGTGGACGAACTTTTGAACTCATTAGAGAGCAGCTTTTTAAACGACACGAACGCATTCCTGTGGAGAGACGGCGCAACATTAAAGAGCAGTTTTGCTTTTTTTTTTTTGCACTGGTGCGCTTATTTGTTCCACAGCAAACACCACAAGGGATGGCAACTCCAAAAGATCGTTTGGATGTGTTCACACAAAATGTGCAAATAGTAAAAAAAAAAAAGACGTTTAAATCTTTGAGATAGAGTTCATTGCTTGGCTGCGCTGTGTTTAAATAAACATACATGCATCTCATAAATAATATTGGACTAATAAATATCCTCTTGGAACTACTCTCACTGGAAATGTTTCAAAACATAAATTCTCTAATAGTGAATAAAACTATGGTGTAAAATGAAAATGAATGATAACGTTTTTTTAATGTTTTTTCTTTTACCATGACAGTGTCACATAAATGTTTTTAAACAATTGTGGCCCACATTGCGTCTCATGATGAAGGATTTTGAATAATAAAATAAATAGTAACTCGAACTGAAAACAGACAAAAGTAGCGACACATCAGATTGAAATCTCACAAACTCACATTTCACAATTGTAAGTAACATGTATGGACAGTGAGCCTGTCCAATCCTTTGTATATTCAATCAATTGGTCGTTGAAGATGACCAGGACACAATGAATGTGTCACAGCTCTTAAATTCCTAGAGTTTTCATTCAGAAGTTAAAAAAATACTAGCAACAGTGGAGCCTTGTGAAAGTGAGTCAATTATGCAAGTTTAACAAAAGTTTATATAGAGCCGATTTGGTCAAAATATTAAAAGACATCCCACATTTCAAGGCAGATGTCAAATATTTAACTTGTAAAACTCTGAGTTAAATAGAATGATTGAAATATAGTCACTCAATTTGTATCTGCACATTATAATCAATTATTTTTTTCTCTTTTCCACCCAGGCTGTCAAATAATGACTATTTGATTATTCTTTTCTGTTTGACATCAGTGTTTTGCAAGATTTTACCATCTTTATTTAGTGAATGACTTGTATATTTATACTTTGCTGGCTTGTTGGTCTGGATAATTCTAAAGTCACTAATCTGCAAATGCACCGATCACTTGTTCTGTTGAAGTGAATAATTTGTGTTAATAGAATTTATATCTTCATTTTTTATGTTTTTTTCTTTGGATACTTCCATCAATCTGAATTTTCAACCTGAACCACATAGGAAAAGCTTGTTTGTTCTTTTTGACAACTACTATAAGGACTATAAGGATGTTTTGTCATAACAGCAGTTCAGATCCACAGTGGTATCAAACCAGCTTCTCCCCATTCATTTGGCTGGGCTGAATTAAACAATAAACTATGAATGATTTCAAATATTTGTTTGGCTGGATTATTTTGAGGTGAACAATGTATACACAAAAAGAGGAGAGGTATTTGGTATGAGTGACGACAGAAAACTGGAATCTTCTAAAGATGAACAAAAGTTATGCACGCCTTCTATATGTAGTGTAATTTTGTTGCTGAAAAGTAAGTGAACTGTGTGTAGAAAACATATAAAAAAGATGAAAAAGAAGAACTGAGCATCGTTTCTGTGCTAAACTGTATTTGTATGCAGATATACAATATATATATATATATATATGTATATATCAACATTGTCAAACTCATTGACATAATAAAAAAAGAGAATCATATGTAAATATATATCCAGAGAATTAAAGAAAACCATTTACATTCAAACAGCAGTGTGGAGTCAATGTGTCAAGACTATCAAAGTTAGATACAGTACAATATAAACAAAAACTACTGACAGCGTCCTTAATGCTTTGTCATACTTTGCAACATTGACAGAGTATCACTTGAGACTTTAAAAAACTCTACGAGGAGTCATATAAAAAACCTTTTACACATAAATACACAAAATGGATGCACAGGATTTACTACACATGCCAAAAGCTATAAAAGCCTTTGAGTTTTCCACGGTTTTGATGAAAATGAATACAGCGTCATCAATGTCTGTGATGCATCGCAAATTAGACATGAATTGCGATGAAGACTTCATAACCATATCGTTGTAAATCAATCACTTAGTCAGGGTAATTATGCAAAAGGTTTTACATGTAAGTGGAGAAACTGTCCGGCAGATCTGACATGAAAACAGAGAAACATTCCGTAATACTGCATCCCACACAGGAACTGTAGCCTTGACTTGCGTGATCATGTTCATGTGTCCGAAATTAACCCACTCCCTTTTTACTAGAAACATTTTTTATGCATCAAATTTCTTCAAAATAAAGTGCATCGGATTAAACACTGAAACTTTTAAGCATGGACACTGATGGAAAAAAAAAAACAACTAAAAAGAAACATTGAGAAAATAAAGGACATTAATTTGTTGGCGAACATTTTCTTTTAGAAATTAGACTAATGAAGCTCACCATGCACTCTAATAAAAGGAAAAGTAGAAGTATTTGAGGTCAAACATCCAAATATGACCGGCCTTTTTCTTACCTGGGAATCTGATTTGGGAAATAGGGGAAACTTTAATAAACTCAAACCTCGTAATCCAATTCTAGTAAGGGCAATAAACAGGTCATTAGCATTCTTGCTAATGACGTGGATCTAATTAGATCAGTTGTACATGTGCCGTCTACAGCGTTTCGATTTGTGCAAACGGTTACAGAATGCCATTGACTTGTATTGCTAATCATCACTAGCTTGGGCAATTTGTGTTTTTTTCTGCCTTTTCTGCAGTAAAACAACCAACATAGGTTAGCTTTGGGCTAATTGGAACATAACAAGGGGTGGACATAAAGTATACGGGTTTATGGCAGGTCATGAAGACAGACACATACAGTAGCGTGTTTAGGGTTCCCGGTTAGAAACACAACTCATCTTTCTCTCTAAAACAAGGTACACACACGTTTAATTCTCCTCATTAAGAAATGGGTTTACAAAAATATTTACACCAGCTAATAGTGACTCCTGTTCCCAGCAGTGTGGACAAAGATTTTCAATGTTAAATTAAACTATACGAAAAATAAACAACAAATGTGAATATGTGAAATGACCACATTGTGGAGTGGGTCTAGAATCATGTGACTGATCTCATTATTGTGAACGCAAATGAGCATTGAGATACAAAAAAAAGAAAAAAGCTTTCTTTTTTAAAACATTTCAGTTGCGGAAAAAGAGCTCTCATGAAAATTAAAGTCACGGATGAATTATGAATTACTTTTTTTATATTTAATCAAGGAAAATTTGATCTCCTCGCTTACTCTTTTCCCCAATTTCTCATCTTTTGGAGCAAAGAGATATTTAAACTGAACATAAAGGCTTGGTTATTACTGCATCTTTTTCATTTCTATTTTTAAAGAGCAAGTTGAATACTTGTAGAATCCTCTTCACAGGGAGGATTAAGAAAATAACCATGTAATATGATGGTAATTTCCCAAATAAGTAAAGTAATTAGCTTTGAATAATTTAAAAACTCAGCCGGTTACTAAAGGAGGACTGAAAATGGCTCCCTTTTCACATGAAACTGAAATCTGAAGTAGAATGATCACAGTTTGTACAGGTACTAGAGAGTGTTTGTGTTGATTGCACTTTTTTTATTTAAAAAGCCTTGTCCTTAAAAATCCTAGATGTGCATCTAATCAGAAAAAAACATTAAAAAACGTAATATAATTTTGTCGTAAGCACCTACAGATAGCAGTCATATCAGGTTTTTTTTCAATTGTGAGAACATTTGGGAAGAATGAGAGTGGAGACAGCAGTGAAAGGGAATGTGTGTGACTGAACTTTTAAATCAAAGTTTAAGAAGTAGATACTAAAAAACTTCCAATTCCACAATGGCTTCTCTGCGATAAAATAAAGGTGCCAAGTGACATCACAACCAAGTTTTACGTTTTTTTCTGTGGTTTGAAGGATAAAGAAGTTGGCACTCAGACAATAAGGGGAAAACCTGTTGATTCAATATTAACTAAATTAAAAAAAATATATAAACAAGAATGCTTTGAAGGTTTATGTGTACCTGGCAAGAAGTCATATGAGTTCATAAATGTCTCATTCTGAGGAAAGCGTAATATGTTGTCTTCATAAAATACTGTTTGGTACTCTGTCTCTTTAAATAAACATGAATATGTTAAATATATATAGATAAATTAAGTAAAAATTAAAATGAACACTATAATATAGTTTTGATATATTATGATGCACCTGTTAGATGTCCTCTCTCCCTTTCCCTTCTCTGTCGAAATATAAAGAGAATGAAGGAGGTGAGATTTTTGGGTTTGGCACTATCTCTGTCAAAGGAATACACAGTATAACCAAAGGCTCTTTTTGTGCTCAACATGCTCCCTAAAGGCTAAACAAACAGACACCGTTCATTCACTTTAAAACCATTTTGTCAGGCAGCAAGTTTGAAAAAACAACACTGGCATTCGAATATGAATATGTCCAGCTCCATTTTAAAGCAGCAGACAAAGCAAAGTTTAGGAACCCAGCTCATCTTCGTGTGCTGTTAAAGGTCTGTGTGTTGGTTTAAAAAAAAAAAAGAGATCTCTTCATTTCCTTAGGTGGGTCACAGATCTTGTGAACAATCGCTTTCCAGGCTAAATTCCTCTGATGCTGTATCTACACGGAGAGGATCTGCAGCTCCGAACGGGATTGCGGATCTTAAGGGAGGTGGAAAGTTCGGGCTGAGTCCGACTGTCCGAGACTCCGGCGGTCAGGCAAAAGGGTTGTCCGATTTTAGGATGGACACGTCCGCTTCGGGGCAGCCCTTTCCGTTCATGTGTTCCGAGTGGCTGTCGATGCTGTAGCAGCCCTGCACCTCGGTGATGGAGGAGGCCGTGTAGGAGGCTGAACGCAGGGCATCCGAGTGGTTTCCTATGCTGCTGCCAAACTGGAGATTATACTGGTTCCAGTGTCGCCTCAGTACTGCTTGGACCTAAGCATACAAAGGACATTTCAGATCATAAAGGAAATGCTCGGTTATACTTGATATAGAGATAGAATTGACATGTCTTTGTAAAAGTTCTTGTAATTGAGAGTATGCACTACCAAAACTTATGGGTAAAGCTTTTTCCTAAGCATGAAAAAGCCAAACCAACCCTAGTTAGCAAGTCTCAAATTGTTATCCAAAGACAGACTCCAAAAAAGGAACATAAAGTTCTCTTGAGGGAAATAAGTTCATCAATCTGCCTTCTAATACCGTGGCTATAGAGACAATCTATAACAAATAAAACAAAAGATACACAAAGAAAAGAAAAACTAACATCGTATTTTAGACTAGCTAAGTTACTCCGTCTGGCTCAAAAACTCAGAAATAGATCATTTATAGGGAGTATTGTATTGCGAGTACATGTCTGCTTGAAAAAAGCCAGCCTATCTGTAATCCAGGCTTCTGTAAACACACTCAGTGTTTTAAGGATACTGTGGATTAGTATCTTCAGCCATATCTTTTGGAACCACATCAGGAAAATATACCTTCCTTGTATGGTGTTATCTTAGCAAGATAAAATTGTAGTGTTTCGACAAAGATTTCTGGGTAGCAACTGGAACCCAACATAGAAATGTAGGAGATGTAGCCAATGAATAGTCCCTTAAAAGAGTAAAACTATCTCTGATATAAAACCTCTACTTGGTATTATTAGCCCAATGAGATTACTGTTACCAATGAGATTACTTATTAATTAAAGCATTAAAAACTGTTGTTTGTGTTCATGGTTAACAACAAGAATATTAACATATTTTTAGGGCTTTCTTGGAGTGTGAGACTCCTAACCTAATATCCAATCCATTTTCTTCTACAGTGCAAAAAAAAGAAAATTAATCATGTTGCACAACAAGAGGACACTAACATTGTGTATCACTTTGCTTACATGCATTTATTTCTCACTGTGCTTGCACGTACTTTATACGGATATGGCATTACTGAAAACTGCTCTCATTTTATATTGTTTCTGTTTATTTATAATATATACCATCTGACTATATATATATATATATATATATATATATATATATATATATATATAGTCAGATGGTGGAACAAGCCCCAGGACTGTGACTGATAAAAAAACTGTTCCATTAACATTAAGAGATCAGTCACTGATCTTTTTAAAGCAAAGTAGAAGAAAACGGAAAGGAAGAATCATTATGTGACTTTTTTTTCTGCGGCTCTACTTCCAGGTTTCTATGGAGTGGCAAAAGTTGTCCCATAAATCTTACATTTCTTGCCAGAAGTTCTTTTGAAAAATGTCCCTGAAGGGCCTGGAAGGTAACAATCTAGCAACAAATCCATCAATTTGGCCAACCTGGCATATATTTGAATTCACAGGTATTGTCTTACTTATCGGGTTGGTGAATTCGACAGATGATGGCATAGTCATAAAAAAACTGGATTTTATTGGAGCAGAGTGGTGGTCATGAACCACCCAAAGCGGGACAATTTGAAGTGTATTTGAATGTGAATGAGAGCAGCTTCATTTGGGGCATATAGAGTTGACAAATATACCAAGTATTCTCCTGTCTGTTGAAGCAAACACAGGTCAAAACTTGGTTCATGAATATTCTACACAAGTAGAAGGTTGGGCCACATTTCACCTGTTTTAGCCTTTCCATTAGTATCATCATGTGGTTTTGATAACATCTTTAATTTCTCTTCCACAATGGATTCTGTCTGTTTTGATAAAATATCTAATAATCGCTTATGTGCACAAACCTAATAATACACCGGCCTTTGACTGTATAATTAGCTCAGAAGGCCAATTATTTAACTGGAGCAGAGAGTTTCCATGTGCTGTCTAACTCTCTTTCTAGATAATAGAGAAATTATTCAGATTTATTATTCAGATAATCTTGTTAAACATTTCTTTCTAGCAAATACATGCTGTTTATATGTTTTATATTACTTCATGTTCATTATAGTGTCCATGGGTTACTTGCAATAACCTTTTAAAGTCAAAATAGCCTCTGCTGGACTAGGATCCATAAGGCAAAACCCTTTTCCACCACAGGATAAACCCAGAGAATGCTGTGTAGGTTAACCCTGATCACAACAAGGAAGTAGGAAAGAGTGCATGCAGGTTTAAAAAAAGAAGTAAAAGGACATAACCCCAACTTACTTCTCCATTGAAAAAGCAGAAGATGGTGGCCACAAGCAGACCCTGGAATACAAAAAGAAATATATATGTAAAAAGACATACATCTTAGTAATACGTCTTCAACAAGTTGTTTGTTGACATTATCTCAAGCTCTAAAGTGCTGTGAAGCAGAGAAACTTAAGACCTCACAGAAAGGCGTTCTCAGATCTGATGCAGACTTTTGCTCAAGACGTTTTTCCTGCACTGGTCAAGCTCGGTCAGCACAGGAAGATCAGATAATACCTTGTCAACATCCAACTGAATTGAGCCCCCTTTCAGCTCAGATAATTCATGCCTTCCTTCCTGCTGTTCTGCCCTGGGCTAGGGCATAAACAGAGTTTCCTCAAGGGGCTCATGCAAATATCTGACTTTAACTAAAGGCTAGGACAATAATAAGTTCAGATCAGATCACGCAACAAATCGATTCGGACAAATGAATACCTCTTCTTATGGTGGAAATAGGAACCGCGTAATCAAGTTTCTACAATTACAGCCTAAAAGATAAAAGCTCTTAGCATGTAACATTGTCGTGGAGCCAAAAAGTAAGAGCTTGACAAATTAGCACTCAGCTCAACCCTTCAAACAGAGCAAAGACCACCATCTCACCTGGTAATGCATTAGTATGTGCATGATGTAGTCGTATATTTCCGAGGACACTCGTCCGTCGGGCTTGTAGGGCAGCAGAACGTACTGGATTCCCAGAAGAGGCACCAGGATGAGGGTGGCCCGCACCGCCTTCATGTAGAGACTCGACTCCGCCTGGTGGGTCACCTTCAGCTTGGTGATGAGAACTCGCACGATATTTAGAAGGAAGAACAAATTGACCTGTCGACACGTGAAAGCAACAGATCCGCTTTACAACCAGATTCTCAAAGAAAATTGAATAAAATCAAATCAAATTTTTTAGTAAAGCAGCACTGCACATGTGAGGAAGCGGTCAGTGTTTTGGTTTGGTTGGAAAAATAATATTTCATATGGAAATGAGCAAAAATCATTAAAAAAAATTATAAGACTTTTTTTTCCTTATAGTTTTCTCAGTAAAAGCAAGATCAATTTGTCAATTATGATGAAATGGCCTCTGGTTTGGGAGATTAAATGAATTCCTACAGCTTAAAGGTGTTTGACTGACATTGCATACATCCTCATTTATTATTTCAAAGCCACTCTGTGGTACAGTAAGGATAGCTTCTCAGTTGAGAGGCTTCAGGGTGTGTTTAAGCACTGGATTAACAGTTAATTTATGACAATTTATGACAAAAAAAACCCAACTCTGAGTAGTTCTCCAGAATGAAGTCTATCATCTAAGCACATCATTTAAAATATCCAAATGTTGCCATGAAGGCCAATCCTCAAGAGATTTTCAGCATTTTAAAAGTATGCACAACTTCTAAATCTACATCAAGCGAATACTTTCGTCCAAAGTGACCACCAAACGTGGACAAAACATCAAGCTTTAATAAAATTAAAAATTCTGGTCTATGCATTGAGTCGTATCGTCATTATGAATATATTGGAATGACAGAGAATCAGTAGAGTAGGAAAAAAGCATAAAAGTGCAGGTTATATGAATTTAGATTTCAGGGTAGGTGGTCACAGAGGAGATTTTTTAAAAGTAGAAGGACACCTCTGTTCAGATAAAAACAGCGTGACTCACTATACGACAGTGGAATCTCAAATTAGTCGAGTCTTTTGAGGCGAGACGGGAGCGACGGCATAACCTTGACGAGAGTGTGTAGGGAGTGTTAGTTCTGTTAATTAAACTTTTTGGGAGAAATTCTCCTGAGGACATAACTTATCTCTTTTGTTCTTCCTATAATGAAACCAACACATCAATAGCATCAGGAGCAACAAACTCTGGAAGTCATAAGTTAAAAAAATGACTATTTCCACCAATCACTTCATATGAAAATTCAGATCACCAAATTCTAAACTGGAACATCTGCTTCGAATCTTATTAATTTAAGTTCTGTCTTGAGTTTGTACCAACCCTGACACTTAACTGCTTAATTATATATTTAGAGATTCACATTCAAACCCATGTTACCTTCTAAAAGTCTCAAGTAGAACATCAGATCAGAGCGTATCTAAAAAGATCTGCAGAATGTCGCTGTTTACTGATTGGGCGAATTCCTAGAAAAACTGCACAAGCCAAGGGACCCGTGGGTGGATCCCCTAGGAGCCGATGAATTGATTTCTCAAGACAAACACAAATAAACAATCACCGAAACCTTGTCTGATCGCGGGGCCTCCCGCAGCGTCCGCATACGGGAGGAACTGTTTATCTGCGCGAGATAAACAGCGCACCGAGGGCTACATTCCACAGATCAGTGGCTTCATTGGAGGAAACAGACATGCCGTGATTTTCAACTGTTGTTTTTTTGATTGGCGTCGGGGGTAAGGGTGAGCCCCTCTTACCAAAAGAGCGGCGCAAATGGGGCCGTGGATGATGTAGAGCAGTGACGTTTTGGAGCTAATCCAACAGCTACAATAAAAAGGAGAACAAAACAGAGTCATTTACACAACAGTATCTGTGAATGTAACTAATTAAACAGATAGGCTTTCTGAGAAATGATTTGGAAACAGTTCAGTGGAGAAAATCATTAGACACACTGTTCTTTGTTGAGTATTTGTTATTTGATTTTGTATTTCCGGCAGCACGGTGGTGTGGTGGTTAGCACCATCGCCTCACGGCAAGAAGGTTCTGGTTTAAAGTCCCCGGGGGAACCGGGACCTTTCTGTGTGGAGTTTCCATGTTCTCCCTGTGTCTGTGTAGGTTCTCTCCGGGTTCTCCAGCTTCCTCCCACCATCCAAAAACCTGCATGTTCGGTTGATTAAACATTCCGAATTCCAAACTTGATTTAGTTCCTCTTTGTGTGTCTATGTACCCTGCATCTTGCCCACTGAATGCTGGGATAGGCTCCTTTCCCCCCCAATGACCCCATTAGGGAATAAGTGGTCCAGATAATGGATGGATTGTCAGTTTTGGACTAAGGTGTTAGCTTACTTGTCGTTGTAGTAGTAACTCCGAGCAATGGCGTGTATGGTAGCTGGAATGAGAGGAAACCCTGTGTAGGAAAAATAAAAACTGACTTAAGTCAAAATTAACAGAGTAAACATTTGAATAGGTGTAATTGTGATTAGTGGGTCATGAATGTGAAACTGACCCCATCCCAGGAGGTAGTACCACATCAGGTGCTGCTTCTCTGCAAAGACGGCCACCACGATGAGAGTGTGCAGATAGATTCCCTCGCACAGCATCCAGAAGTAGTTACACCCAAACAGGTACAGGTGAATGAACTGGGAGACCTTACAGCTCGTCTGAGGAAGAGAAACACACACAGAGCTGTTTCGTGGCAGATGTTCAGACGCTTTCTGGAACACAAACGCTAAAAACCACGACAAGCAGCAGTGAAAATTGGACTACGGAGTGAGTGCAAGTGAGATTGTGGTAGTGAATTCATGATATGTTATGTGGAACACTTCCAAAGTGATTTGGCATAGTTTTGAATCATTACTTTGAAGTTACACAAAAATCCTGTTTGATGTATATCTCAGTGATTTTTGGAATATTGATAGTGTGATATCTTTTTACAGCAAGTTAGTGATTCTTTCTGAGAAGTCAGGGAATGTGCTAATTAACACTTTGAAAGTCATTTGACCTAGATTGTATTCATTACTGGGAGGTTATAGCAAAATCCTGTTTTGTGCATATCATCGCGAATGCTACTTATTTTTTGATTTATAATGGAAAGTGTGATCATTTGACTGAAAGTGAGTGCAAGTGAGATTTTGGTTGTGAAGTCATGGAATGTTATGTGGACCTAAAGTGACGGACTAACCGGATTCCTCTGCACCAGCTCCTGGTTGTTTGCCACCGCCGTCAGCCAAATGATGGTGATCACAGAGTTCAGAACGAAAGAGAAGAAGAGGTTTTTGTGAAGGGTGATCCTTTGGCAACTCAAACTTCTGCAACAAAGAAAGGAAACATCCGAATGTAAATGTTACCTGGAAGTTTGTATAATTTATGCAAAGCTTTCTTAATGAAGGATGCTGAGATGACAAATGTTGACTCACTTGAAATGGAAGAATATAGCAAGGGAGACGAAGAGAGAGGTCAGCGACAGGCCGTGTCCTATCAGTGCTAAGTAGAAAAGATTCATCGCCGTCTGAAAAGACAGAAATCAACCATTTTATTTAAGGCAAAATTCAATCTTTTTGCTCTTTTATGAGTTCTCGCTGCCTGTTCTCCACTGTGAGATCAATAAAGCTCTTATCTTATCTTATCAACCGGGAAGAATTTTTCTTTTTGTTTGTTTTCTCGTAGGGTGTCCGAGAACTATTGTGCGATTGGTCAGATGTTATGTGGGCGGGGTTAGCTTGTTGTGCCCTCCCAGAGGCTGATATTCAGTGTGAAAGGTTGGCAGATATCCTTGCTCCCCTCTTCTTCCTTCATCAATTCAAAAACAGCCCTCTTTTTCTGTTTTCGTGTCGTGTTTTGTGAACTAAACGTGTGACGTCGGCTTCAGTGGGCGGGACTTTCCAGAAGACCAGCTGCCAAATCACTCGTGTAGTATGAATTGTCAGAGCCAAAAAATTAAAAAAAAATTGTTCTTCTTCTTGCCACCTCGGGAACAAGAACAAATTTCCCGCTTTGACGTAACAGCCTTTAGTGTGTTTGCTATTGTGCTCAAAAATAATTTTGGCAGAACTGCAGAATCTATTTTGTGCATGGAAGAACATGAATGTTCAGATCCAGTTAAGTATACAGCTTGTGTGAAAAATTACTGTCCATTCAACTTCACACAACTGGAAAAGTTTAGAGATGGACATTTGTGACCCTCTACAGGGTCACAAATGTGGCAGCTTACCATTCTGCCCTCGTTGGTGCGCTCGTTGCATTGGGTGTAGTTGGTCCACGTCCGGTTGCTCTCCGGATGAAGAAACCAGTGACCACTGTCGGTGCAAATCTTTGTGACCATTTCTACAGGAGAGTAAGCATGAAAAAGCCAATGTTGGTGATTTAAAGCACTTTACCTGTGCCATAAACGAAGACTCATCGCTTGATTACTTAATGGTCAATCAAATGCATATTTCAAACACGTCAGAAAACACTTTTTTGCTTTATCAATAATCAGTATCACAACTTTTGATTATATAGTTTTTGTCCTAACCCATAAGAGCCCAGATCCATTTTTCCCTAATGAAAAATTATATAGAAAGATCTGTGATTTCCAGAAGTTCCATAGGCCATTTTTAATAAATGTATTTTAGTTTGAATAAGTTGTTATACCTGGGTCACTGTGGGTTCTTATGGGTTAAAACTGAACCAAGCATGTTTGACTACAAGAGGCTACAAATCCCACCTGAAGGATCAAAATCCTGGAAGTAGTCTGGGCAGTGCTGCTCAGACACAACTCCTGCTTTAGTGTCATCCCAGCACAGCCAGCCATCCCAAGTCCGGTTACACATGGGCTCTGAAACCACAGAAACACATCCATATTCACAAATGCAATTCAGAAGTACCATCACTGTCCTTCAGCTTCACCATAAGGACCTAAAACCTCACTCAGTGGGCTCTTTGCTGTTTGTACAATGAAAATATGCATTAGGGATGTGTGGAAAAAACTTCAACATTCGGAAATACGAAAAAACATAAACACTACCTAGCCTACTGTGGGTGTTGTCCTTCATTATCTTTTGATAGCACTCAAACTGCGCCGTAACTATCTTGTTCCTGGTGACTCCGATGTCGTGGTAGACATTTGTCGGATGCTGCTGGGTTTCATTATGGTCCATGCTTGCTTTTGCCTGAAACTGAGAGAACGAAAAAGAATGTTCAAAAGTGTTCAAGCAATTTAAAGGAATATATATTTATATTTATTTATTTTTACGTTAGAACCCAACTAACAATGATATCTATATTTTTTATACATATATTATATTTTTTCAAATATTTTGTAATAATTTTGTTGTATTTTTATATATATATATTATTTTATATTATATTATATTCCTATATTATATTCCTTTTTTTTTACGTCAGTACCCAACTAACAATAAAAGTAATAGAAATGGAAAGGATGCAAAAGAAGGGATTCAAATAACCTAAAAAAAGAGGATTTCTCCTTAAATT
The DNA here is from genome assembly GCA_907169785.1 of Menidia menidia. Taxonomy (NCBI): domain Eukaryota; kingdom Metazoa; phylum Chordata; class Actinopteri; order Atheriniformes; family Atherinopsidae; genus Menidia; species Menidia menidia. Next base: position 16,956,027 of record CAJRST010001113.1, read on the forward strand.
CCAGCAGAAGACACATCGGAAGACTGAACACACAAAAGCAAAAATGCAGATAACAACAAACAAAAAAACAACAAAAAAACATGAGCATGTCAACATGAGAAAAATCATCGCTCTGCATCAACAACAGTCACACACAAACAAAAGACTGAGAACTGAGAAACCACATTAAAGCTTCTTTTCTCTTATTAAAGGTTATTTTCTCCTTCGAACTAGAGTCAAGGAAGCTCGGAAGGTCGCAGTATAAATGTGTTAAATGTGCTTAAAACATGTTTAGACACTGCTAATTAGTTTGGCTGCTACACAGAGGATTTTTCATGGCGGTTTTCAAACCCTCAAACTATGATGCAGTGGGGGTGATGAGCAGAAGTCGAGCCTGAACGGTGTGATGTTATAAATAGGCCGCTAACGACGCATTACAAGCCTCACATGCCATCCGTTTCTTTTGTCTGAAAGCTCGCTAGCTAACTGGAATTGCTGCAATTGGAACTAGCAACATGCATAAAAAAGTCGACTATCACATCAAACACACCTTCCTTTTACCCCTGCAGGTTTTTAAAAATTAGAATCCATTTCAGAATGTGCTGCAGAGTACCAAATAATACACTGAACCCTCAGTGTAAACACAAAAAACCTTAATCCCCGGCCTCTAATATATGACTGTTACGGCAGACAAATTGGCTTAATTCTCAACAGATCATATGAGAATATACACCCAACTATTTAAATATTATTTAGACTTAATCCAAATTCATATGTCAACTAAATGTGATTGTACAAATTTAAAATCCAAGCAATGCATCTTAGGTTGAACAAATATTTCTCCATTTACCATTCATTCAAGCCATTTGTCCTCAACTGCAGTTTTCCCAGCATCTTTTTTGGGATTTGGAAACCAAAATGTGTTGACTTCGTGATATTTTTGTAACTTTTTTCAAATAAGACTGTTTGATTTAACTTGGTGAGTGGCGATTTACTTCTATATGTTCATTTACTTTTGTTTTGGGAGTTTATTTATTGTGTTTTTCAAACAAGTATCACGCCTCTGTATTTGAATATGCTGTGGTGATATAAAAGTACAATTTGTATGGTCGTGTATTACCTTGGTTGAGATGTATTTAAGTAAAATTAATCACCCTTGGAGTATCCTAAGTTCATTTGAGATTCATTTAAACTGATATTTCCAATCAGTAATTTCCAGCAGTGCTTATTCAAGTCTTTACTAAATGCCCAACTTAATTTGACAGAGACTAAATAAATGTATAGCTGAATAGGTTGTTACTAAGTGATGGATGCCACCTGTGTACAACTTTTAAAGTATAGATGGATAAAAGAGCATGCTTCCAGGTCTCATCTCCACACATATACAAGTAATTCATTGAATATACTGTGCATGTGTGTGAGTGTGTAGGTGGTCTTACCATTGTTAGATTGCACAGAAGGACAAGTGCCACTATCCAGTTCCATCTAAAGTTGTCCAGCTTCCTCTCAGCCATTTTTGGACCAGTTGATGATTTAGCAACTTCAGATCTGGAACAGAAAAACAGGATAAAAACTCCCCATACAGGCCTCTTCACAGCACTCCTCGACTCTGCACTTCCTATAGCGCTAAATCCAGCCAGTAACGGTCTGTGAGGGTTATTTAAACATGGTCTAAACAAAGCAGACGGGAATTTCTATTAATAGCAACTTTATATCCAGATTTCTGGATCAATCCAAATGACCGGTAAGCAGCTGTGTTCTAAACTTAGCGAAACCGGCGAGCTGGATTGTTGAGACACACCAACCCGAAACCCCTCTGTGTCTATGTACAGGCTAATGTCTGTAAAACTGTGGGTCACTCTGGAATTAAATGCTCCCAAGATGCCCTCGGTTCAGTGATTAAAGAACAACACAGCTGAGGAAACAGGCCGCTCAAATGAGGCCAGCACAACACGGCTGTTCCACGGGATGCTCAAATTTCCCCAACAAAAGTCGCGTCTGCAGACCACATATTCCTCCTGCCGCACCGACTTATTTAGGTCATTCATCCTTTGCAGAAAATCTTAAACGTGACAGCGGTTGTAAATAGTTAGAGTGTTGCACATATCGCTTTATGAGGTAAGGTTTAGACCTCTGCACGGCAGAGCTCTGGAGGGTTGTTTAGAGGAGAAAAACGCCACCCGCTGCATACCAGATGAGCCAGAATTCAAACACACACAAATCCCTCATGTAGCAAACATTAGCTTTGTGAAAGAGTTGATTTTTACCGTTGCCGTTACGACATCTACATCAACTGTTCTCTTTGTCTGAGATCTTGATGCAGATATGCCTTCAGGGAAGAACCTGAACCAGAAAGTCCCCTAATAAAACTAGTACAAAACATGAATTAATTCACGCAAACTATTGAAATAGAGAAAAACGGAAAGAATAATGATTAACGGAAGTCACCTTCCATTCCAAAGTCACCTAAAATGTCAAATACGTTGGTTGACATTTTTGACGAGCCATGATTGTTTTTGCACTTCAAATATTTATGTGTCAATTCATTGCTGATATTGTTAATCTTATGGTTTCCGTGATCCAAAAATGACTGCATCAGGCTTTCATTTCCATCTCAAAACATGTCACAACTCTCGTTGGAATAAGAATTGCGATTTTTCATTTCAGAAAGGAAAAAAAAGCTGCAGAAAACCACCAGGAACAACAGATCCTTTCTGCTAACTCACTTTCTTTCTATTGTGCTCCAGATTCCCGACAGGGACAGAGAAAATTTCTTTTATTTTGATTTCTCTTTGTAAAATAATGAGCAGTTGCCGTGCGTTGCTTACTTTACAATGTTCAAGCTTGTGTGTGTCGTAAATACTGCAATTCTACATGATTTTCAGTAAAAAAGGACCCAAGACGGGACTAAAACCTGTCTTGGGTAGAACCCTAATTTCTAACACATCTACCTAGACAAATAGAATCGTTGCAGATTAGTTTAAATATTCAGTCTAGATGTTTGTATCAGGCTACTTATTTACCTGTCAACATTCCATGTTGTTTCATCTCGGCTAAAAGCTTGAACATAAGTTGTTTAATTCCCACATCAATTTCATCTGTGAGTGTAGGGCAGCATAAGCAGGAATTCATAAAGAGGCAAGCAGGGGCCAGTTATGTTTACAGCAAAAAACTGATTTAATCTGTTTATTCCCACTCACTTCAATGCAGCTTCGTCACCAGAGACCGGCCCTCTTGCTTGCCAACAGTTTCAAGAGTTCTATACCAAGGAAATCACTGCAAATGGAGGAGGGGATCACTGCGAGTGGGATTGTAAAACATTAGGGCGACCTGCAAAACGGAAACTGCCCAGAGAAGCTCTGTCATACATGTATTAACACACACACACAAGTGTTCGCACGCACCCACTCAAATGCACGTGCAGCAGTCAGCTCCGCGCTGCCAAGTTCTCCATCTGTTTCTTGGCGAGGGCCGCGTTTCAAACAGAAGTAGCGATACAGAGGATGCGTCTTGTCAGATGGCAAAGAACAGACGTAAAAGAACACGCTCTCAACAGGTTCCCGTCTTGTAGCTGCAGTTTATGAATTAATGTGCGTCCTAAACCCACATAATCCACACGACACGCATAATGTCATTGCATTTTTTTTAAAAAGCCACTCCTAGCAGCACCTAATCTTGCAAATTTGTGGGAATGCTGACAACCTACATATGCTAAAGGGCAGTTAAAGGAATTCTTCTACACAGCTGAACATGTGTCCAGAGTGTTGATCCAACCAGGAGCTATCTTCTGTCCATGGTTACAGTTAAACGGGGTTCCTGGTTTCCAGCAGAACCAGGAACGGATCGTTAGCATTAGCAACATTACCCTGACTTATCTTTAATACTTGTCCTTTCAGAATCTGACGTCATTGCAAATGTTGCACCACCTAGAAGCTGCTACTGCGCCTTTTTTCCCAGAACAGCTCAAATGATCACAAGTGTAGAAGACATAACTCTGCTGTTCTTTCCTCTCTGACGTCATTCAGCTATTATCGGAATTGTGAATACAAAAATCAAACCGTACACCTTGTTAGTTACTAACTAACAAGGCAGGAAAAGCACAAAAGATAATGTAAATACTACTAATAAATAAGAGCACATTTCTTGTGAAACCACATAATAGGTATACTGGGACAGCCGTAAAAACAGATAAATAATTAACCCTTTAAAGCCTGATCCAAGGAAAATAGGAAGAATATTGGACTTTTTTTAGTCTGGAGTCTTTCTTTGGCCCCTCAACAACATAATAAGAAAAAAAAAACAGAAATTATTTTGATCAAATTAGCGTGCAATAAGTCAAAAATATATTTTGGTGTAGTCTTGTTGTGTACCACAGGGGTTTGAGCAAAGCTTTTACCACTGAATGATGCAAAAAGTCTCAGGTCCAAAAGACTTCAGAAACCGTATCTATCAAATATGATACATTTGGCATTATAGGGTTAAGAATCCATAGCTTGAAAAGGTTTTACAGGAAGATTGCACTCTACCTTGGACGCGAGCTGCAGCACAACGCTAATAAAGCAACATCCACGGAAGTAGAAAACGTGATTATTGATCTGTTTGAAATGTAAAAAACAAAAACTGCGCAAACTTGTGGGTGGCCCGTGATTATGCGAGTGCCTGGGAGAGTTTCACTCGAGTGGTTAGTCATGTAAACTTTGCACAAGAGATGACATCACCAATTACATCTGCTGGCATGCCGAAAGTTACCCAGGAAAAACAGCCTACGCACAACATCTGTTCTCTTATCGCCCAGTGCCAGATCCCTGCCTCCACTTATCATCTCCCTCTCTCCCTGCAGACATGTTAGGCTGGCTGTAAACATCCGCGTCCAACCACGAGATGTTTGCAGTTCCACACCCAATGGCATTCGGATGTCCATTAGACCGGTGAAGACCTCTGCCCACATTACTGCCTCCTTCCATCATGGGTCACACAATTAGTAGCGATAGAGGAAGGCATTAGAACCATGTGTCTTCAGGCAGAGGAACAGGATTTTAACTCTAGTCTGCCATCCAGATACGGAGTACATTGCATGCATGTGACAAATACAATAAAGTTGTTTTTTCAGAAAAAGAAAATCCTTTTCAACCCACTGATGTATGCTCCATAAGTAAATTAAGACTCATCCAGTTTGTTTTTTGAAGTCTTAACTATGGTCAATACAATGGCGATTAATAAAGACAATGCCCATTCATTCAAGTGAATGACAAGTAATCAGAAAATACTGTGTGGCAATACTGGAATGTTTGCTTATCAGACTATCAGAGCATCTTTCAAACAAAACTGCTTGCTGATTAAATATGGCACATGCAGCAGGGATGCTTCCTACATTTGACGTCTGATTAAATATAGTAACAACAAAAGTAAACAATGGGACCATTAAGAATCATTGGTCGCGCAACGTTAAGCAAATTTAAACAATTTCAGACTTTTCTTATAGTATTTTCTAAGTAATTTTTCTATGATTCCAAAGTTAATCTGCTCACGTCAGCTCACAGCGAGTGGAAGCTGTGGATATTGTCTTGGTTGATGGGTAACATGTATCTGCATCAACAATATGCCCGAGTTTGAATTCATTTACAAAGCTATCAGGATCTCAAGTAAATATGAAGCAAATTGAATTAAGTACAATAATATGCTAAAGTAGGAGTTTATATGCCAAATGCTATGTGAAAAATATAAAGTAACCTGATTGCTTTGGTGAGAAAAACCATACCGTGATCACATTACAAAAGAAAACATTTTTGTTAACTTAACATTTTTGTTTAAGTATTAGGAAAATGAATAAAAACGCATTAAATATTATCGCATTTATTTGAATCTATCTCAAGTCCCCATTTCTCAGCAGTGTTGGGCACAAAGAACTCGAACATGTAACCATCCACATGACGTGAGTCTCTGCAAAATTATTTTGTTGTCACCGTCTATATTTTCCCCTATTCACACATTGTTACCCACGCTGCATTGCACACTTTAGCATGACATACTAGGGATGCTCTGCAAAAGAAATCGCAGAAGTCCTGCTCCAAAATGTACAAGTGAGGGTGAAAAGAGTGAAGCTGCACGTCAGATGGTTCGTCTGCTTATAATTATTCATGGGGATTTATTTAAATCTGACATTTCTGTGCTAATTATGCCCGCCTGCAGTTCAAAAACAAGTCAGAACATCCGCCTTGTCACATTCTAATTTGAAAAGTGGAGTGAAAATGAAGCATCTGGACTATTAGCCCCAAATGGCCCAGATCACACTGCCTGCAGCCTGCAGGGGTGTGACTTCACAGCAACAGGTAACACATCTGTGACACATTTACGTCCAATTTTTTCTGTCCGGTACAACTGACTTTAGTCAAAGATTCAACACTATAAACACATAGAAAATGGTTATTTTCCATTGGCAGCTTTACATACAACAGTTTGCTGTTGAAATTCACAGACATGTTGAGTTGTTGATTCGGTTTCCATGAAAAATTGATTGATGAACTAACCTTTTTTTTAATCAATGTTTAAATAATATCGAGATTACAAAGCCTCCAATCACTTAGATACTTTTTAAACCATGTACCACCTCTAATGAAACATTCTAAATGAAGTTCATGAAAATAAAACGGAAAAAAAAAGGATTTCTTAATACTGTATGCAATTAAACAACAGTCAAAATGAGAAGCTCCAACTTTGCATCCCTTCATGGATACATTACTTGTCAGATATGTCTGGACTGGTGATAAAACCAGCCATAACCCCCACCCAAAAAAATACATTCTAGTTTCTGTCATAAAATAAAATAGTTTGGACAAGGACCTTTTTGTCCAATGGCTTTGAAACATTTCTGTAATATTTGCATGAACTGTATTTGTAAACCAAGCATTGTCTTGTAGAAAGTTTTTGGAGGCCAAAATAAGTTCTAACAGTGGTGATCGTGTGACCTACCAGCAAGAAAAGGGCTTTTCCTTTGGTTAGCTTGGTTTCCTGGTAATCATTCCTTCATCTTTCCACATAAAGATGAAAGAATTAGGACTATATCAGTCCCTGTGAGAAATATGTAAAAAAGGAGAAAAAACAAACAGACCATGTAAGAGCTCCAATGACTTGTGTGAAGACACGGTTTCTCAAAAAGCTAGAACTCAATTAATGAAGTCATATCGAGCCTGTGGTCATTTCACATGACACAAGCCCTTTAAATCTTTCCCAAGGGACTGACGAATTACATGAGAGCCGTGAGTGTAGAAACCCACTTCTCACGGGCATCACCAGATGTCAACGGAAGGACAAGTAATCCCCCACAGATGTAAAGGAGAACCTGGCTTTTGTCCAACATGAAACCCATAGTCTCGAAACCATCCACCCTGGCCAATGACGTATCACGAGGGACATTGTGTTTTTGTGGTTTGGAGGCAGACAACAACTAAGATACCAAAGTATACATGTCATAGCATTCACACCCAGCATGGCAGCTTCTTCAGGGCAAGCACATGGATCTATTCACAACTATCGTACTGAGAAAAAAGGAAAAGCATGCATTCCTATATCCATGCACAAAGCACTCATGGGAATTTAGGGAAAAAAAAAGGGGAAAAAAAGTACTTTCATACTTGTGCTAAATAGATAACGGTACTATACTATAGTCTGTTGCTAAACTTTCTGTTACTAAAACTTTCCAAAAGTCCAGAACTTCCTCATCTGTCAAAGGACGGATACAAAGGAATGATGAATATTGAAAGACTGTGCCACTTACTAACTTCAAACTGCCCGAGTTCAGTAGCTGTAGAGTCGATGTTCCATGTTTTCCTCATATAGCGATTCCTACGATAAGTGTTTGAGGGGTGGGTTTGGTGAAAAGCATGCGGTGCATCCACAGAAGTTCTGATGCCTCTTTAATCAATAAGGAATGTGTTATTTTTTCTTTCTTTTTATTTCAACAGGGATTAACTGTAGTCATGCTGCAGTTGGAAGTTATTGCTGGTGTTTTGCATGGATTTTGAGATCCGTTAGTGGAGGATTTGCTAAAGTCACCAATAATAGCGACCAAATTGGGGGTTTTTTGATTAGAAATTCCCCCGAAAAGGTTGAATCCACCAGATTTGTGTCCCATAACTTATCAACTAAATACCAACCTTCAGGAAATGACAAACTTTAAAACTGATAAACTACCTCATAGCAGGATAACAAAGAAAAGTCTTGATTATTCTTAGAGAAGACCAATCTTGGGAGGATCAAGTAAGAACCAGTGAGGAATTTCCAGAATCCTTTCTCCATTTTTACAAATAAAGATTAGATCTGAGTCGAAACCTAATTTTCAATGGCATTTTTCTACATTCCTTTTACTCGTGATTCTTTACTGTACAGCTGTACTCTTAATGGTTGGGGTTAGGTTCACCTAGTGCTTGGGTACTCAACATTGTCCTCAGACTACTATGTGAACCATGGCTTATGTATTTTCATACAATCTTAACTTAGAATTTAACCATTTAAAAAAGTCCTTTTCTTTTTTCATGACGTCTGAGAGAACTACGACCACTTTTCCCTCAGAATGATTTGTAGCCGCAACTCTAAAAGAGTCAGTACAACCAAAGGTAGTTTTGCGAGAGGAAAAAATATATATTTTCGGTCAAACTAAAAAGCTGAGAGTAATAACCTCGCAGCAAGAGTTTATTTGTTTGTCGCAATTATTTGTAGTGAACAATCCTAAAAAAACAATGGATTCGATAAAACACCAGGACCTCTTCAACCTCTTTGGGGTAATGACTGGAACATTTCTAATACCGGCTAAAATTGAATCATATTTGGAAACGAAGAGGGGGGGAAGGACAAACAAATAAACACAGAAACACACAGGAAAGTACCCATCATCACAATGTTCAAAAGTTTCAGTCGACACCACTTTCACCTAATGAATTCATACTGAATTTTCAGCTTTCATCAAATTCACTCTATCGTTTTTTTTTAAAAGCACTCTTGACAAGGTTGTCCTGATTATGGTGCTTTGTGAGTGGAACTATGGGAGGGAGAGAATCCCTGGCTGAATCACAGTATTTATAGTTCTTAATGCGCATACATTTTTGACAAAGATGACAAGTCTTGGTAATAACAATAAAACAGTAAAAAGAGTCAAGTGCTCCAAGCTGGTCAAGGAAAAAACTTGAAAAAGATGCCTAAAAAATACAACCAACAAAGGTCCAAACCTAAAGATTCCCACTCTTTTCTCGATGTGGGATTTGTATACTGTAGGATTATCCCAGTAATGACTTCAGGATCACTCCAATTTCTTTGAACTGACTTTATAAATAGTTTTAAAATAAGGGAAAAGTGGTATCACTGTCACTTGGGAACACCGTGTTTTTATCACATCTGTGGCACTCTATCACACATGATCAAGCTATTTTTCAAGTTTAGTTTTTTTTCAAATAACCTTGTTCTCAGTTTTACATTAAAACAACTTAACAACTTAACTTAATGCGTTATTTATGATAGTGAGCTTTTAATCCCCATTAATTTAATGGGGATTATGCCCCATTTGCATAAATTGAAGGTTGCCGGCGTTTCTGTGTTTTCTAGTCTTAATTCAAGCCATATTCTATCTGTAGCAACATATTTTTTCACTCAGTTCTATCCTGGCAGGACAGAAAATAATCATTTATTCCAAACAAATAAATGCTGTAATACAGTAAAAGAAGAAGGAACCACCACATGGGTCAAATACATGGGTCAAATATTACCAAATGGGCCAGAGGGTCATGCATACATTTAACAGATTTTTTATACCTTAAAAAAAAAAAACAAGAGGACATTTGTTGTATTCAAGTCTTGGCTTTAAGAGGGTTTGATTCCTGGAGGTCTTGCCATTGAAAGACGATCTTATTCATGAGGCCTCTAGTCTACGCATAGGAAAAAATAGTACAAATACTTAGATAAAAATACTCAGGATAAAAATAAAGCAGCCTGTCCTGCACCTGCATAGGTGCTAGTTTTCCTTGGTGTCAAAGGTTTTGTTGCAGATTGAGGCGGCTGAGTCGGATCTGAAAAAGATTTCCCCGATCAGCATGTGGCTTAAATTGGGACTGGTGACAATGTGTGAATCAAGCTTGGAAATTCTCCTCAGTATCCTTTTTTTACTGGACACCCAATTGTTTTGGTCAGGAGGCCTCATGCCTGCATGATGTGTTTGCATCCTACCGAGCCTCCACTTTTCACAAAATGATTCCATAAATGTATTTTCTGCAGCATCCAGCTTGGAGGAGGTTTCAGGCCCCAAAGCTGTCCTAAGGGCTTTAAACTTAGGACAAAAGTTTAGATTTTCTCCTCAGATTTTTTGGAGAATAAGTAAATGGCTCATAATTTGAATTTAATGGGGGAAAAAATGCTTATCAGTGTTATTTTGGGGGGTTTTCTGCCTTTGGAAACATCATGAAATGACAAAAATGCTTCTTGACAAAGACGCCCTTTAGGATGTTTGTGGAAGCAAGCTGAGCCATGTTCTCTAGTCCCCTACTTTTAAAAAATAGTCTAAAAATTGCAACGTATTAGATGGTATACTTCACTATGTACCCCTAGCACACAGACTGAAGAAGCAGGAGCAGTTAAGAGAGCTAAAATTATCTTTTAATCCACGTTTTATTCCTTTTATTCCCTTGGCTATGTTGCAACTCTCATGTTGGACAAATAATGTCAGAAATAAACTTGGGATCTCGAGGGATCTCTAAGTGTTTCCAATGGGAAGCGCCACAACAAACATACAGACCTCCCAGATTGCTGTTATTCTGTTATTGTGGTCATTGCTTAAAGTTTAAGATCCCTCTGTGAGACTAAAGACCCTGTAATATCTGTATCCTTGATTTAAAAAAGAGAAAATGTGATTTTATCATGCTATTAGGATTCTTAGAGGCCCAAGATATTCCCAGTTGGCTTGAAAAGATAAATGGAAACTTAAACTGAAACTAGAGAATTCTGGGCACTTGTTGAAAATGTTTCCAACAACTGATCACTATTAGGTTTTTTTGTTAGTCTGCTACTGAATTATTAACACATGCCACAACTCCCAGCGGCCAGTTTGTGCTAAAGACTGGATGATGTTTCAATTGAGGCCGGGAATTTAAACTCGGTTCCAAAGACGAGTTGATAAGAAAGCGGCCAATGAATTGTTTATTGGAAATGCAAGTCTGGTGCCAATAGAGGCAACTTATCTGTCAGCACCTACATAGCCCATTACTTTGGACCAAAAAGAAAGCTACATAAACGGCTAATGATTATTAACACAAAGTAGCATTTTAAGTGTTCCAAACATGTACCAAATGCACCAAATAGAAGCAACATAAACAGTTAATGATTATTAACACAAATTAGCATTTTAAGTGTTCCAAACATGTATCATTCTTAGTTCAATTGAACGATGTATTAGAAACAGAACGAGTGTGAAACCATTTCCAACTCTAATTAGATTTATTGTACTGTCTTATCATATTACTATGTTATATCATATTGCAGGACTAATCAGTATAAGTTAGGATGGAGAGGAAAATATGTATATTAACCAAAAATTACTGTAAATTCGGCTGCAATAATACACAATTCCATTTATATGTTTTTATGAAAAGATGTTTGGTATCCTTTTTGGTTTTAGAAAATCATTCAATCAATTGATTTAAATGAGTCACAGCAATAAGTCACAAATCAAAAAGCTTAACAAAAAAAAAATATATAGTCTGGAAATAACTTAATCTGGTAACTTTAACCTCCATGTTCCCTGTGTGTAAGTTTAGGAGGTTTTTGTCCTGTCTTCAGTTCCTTCGACCCAACAACAGGATATGTGTTTTTTCAAAAGGGAATCCAGCAACTTGAGACCTCAAACATCCTTGGAAACCAATTAACCGCGATAACGTGGATAGATTCTCCGCACAGCTTGAAGCAGTGCGAGCTCCACAATGGTAATAATAGTCATATTTTCACAGCAGAGTAAGTCGGTTAATTGGGGATCCAGCAGAAAATGTCTGCTGCACATATTTGCTCACAGCAGCAGAAAATGCGAAGAAGAAGAAGGATCCCAGGCACTTTGAAGTGCTAAGAAGAGGAGTTTTTTGAGGAATTTACATCTGCACTTGTAAAACCAACTATTCGTCAGTCCCATTTATATTGCAATTTTGTCGTAAGAACCACTGAAGCTGAACCTTATTTTGCTCACTTGCAATAAGCATCAAAGGAGCATAGACTGCTAACCTCTCATAACAAACACCCTGAGTTTCCCAGGAACTATCCTGCCATTTGTAAACCAGAAACTCGTCACGGACAATAAAATAAGGAGGTAAGCGTCACTGGCGGTTTGTTTAGCTAAACACAACACGGAAGGTTTTTTTAAAACCACGTCACCGCAAACTCCACTGACACGGCCCACTACACGGCCACTCACCACCTTGAGCTAAATTTAAACTAGGTCAAAGAGGGGGGAAAAAAAACATACCCTTCATAATGTATGAGTGGAAAAATGACTTCTAAAGGTTTCACATCCCTGAAACTAAATACAGTGCCTAAGGGGGAAGCTGAACATGTAGATTGTTGCGCTTTTATTTCATTTGATAACTTCTGTCTGGGGTAACCTGACAGTTGGGTATTGAAATTATATACAAAGGTCGCTAGCTCAACCAGTGCGGAAACACAATAGAGGATACTTGAATGGATCTGAAGAACTGCCAACGCAGTTAGTGGTGCTTTAAACATTTCTGAGCTCTGCAGACTCTACAACTTCAACAGGGCAAGAAACATAACAGGAAAATCAATAACGGACAGGCTGAGGGAGGTCACTGTGCACTGGTGATTTATGAGGGGTTAGGTTTCACGAGAAGCATCATTAGTCTTCATACCAGGACCTGGGAAGCTTTTTCCCTCACTAGTGGTTCCCATCTTTATACACATACTCCATAACAATCAATCATTTGCTACTTGACGGCAAAGTTACTACATAAGAACCTCAATAAGCCTGATAAATCTACTAATTGTCAGCATTGATAAGCTTAAAAATATACATAGATTCATTGCCTCTTAGCATGTATTGATCAATGCTTATGTGCCACTGGTCTAAAGGCAGAACATGACTGCTGAGGAACTGGTTGGATGAAACGATTGAAAGCTAAACTAAAAGGATATCGGATCTGTGACAGCAACAGGATGAAGTACAGCTATCTAACAGGCTGTTGTGAACTCTAAAACGTGACACAACCAGTCTGAGGGTGAGCCGTTCACTGCTGTGCAAACTGATAAAAGCCAATCTGACACATATGGCTCTTCCCACAGATTGGTGTTTTTGTGAAATCCCGGTGAAACTTAGTGGTTGTTTCCTGGTGTTTTGAGAGAGGATTCATACTTGCAGCCAATGAAATGTCCCTGTTTTAGCTCCATGCTAACACTGAAGCTACGATTAAACCACAGTCAAGCTGTTTTGATTGTAATGTCTTTTGACTACTTTGTTTTACTTATCAAGTAAATAAGTCTGAATCCCTGAGTTTTACAAATGAAATGTAAAGAGTCAAGTTTGCTATATCTTTATCAGAAGAACTAGAGTAATAAAACAGTTGAACTTTTACAGCCAAAACCTTTATGTCTGTGAAAAGAAAAAATGGAATTAGATAACATGAAGGATTCTTCAAACTATATAACTTTTTTTTTTAACTCTTTGGGGTTTATTTTTCTCCAAAATGTCACCCTTGATTTTAGTCCATCGTAAATTAGCCTATAATCTGCCCAATACAGGAGGATAAACAGCTAATTGGTAAGTATATGCAAGTAAGTATATATAAGTATTGGATCCAATGAGGAACACTTAATCTTGAGATTTTTTATGACAAAGAGAAAAGACTCTAAACCGCTGTCATTTTCAAAAAACAAACATTTTAAACACTAAAACTTGTGATGCAATCAGTTGCTGTTCTGCTATTCAACATATGACTTAATCTAATGGGAGTGAATGGATCCTAGTTATTAGAAACTATCCAAGATCAAGATCCCTCCATTTCGTGTCAACAAAAGCAAGGCACGAGTAAGTGCAGCAGGACTGCATCAAACCTGAAGCAATGACATAAAGAGTTCAGCCATGTGAACACAAAAATCGCTGTGAAAAAGCCAGTTGGCCTGAGTCTGAGAGTTATCTCCCCGGGTCACCTCCCTCATATAAGCGCTCCAAAGCAACCATTCCTGAGCCAAGAATCCTGGGGCCAACAGCGGCTATCATCGCCCTCCTCCTTCACACAATAACCACCAAAATCATCATCATCATCATCCCCATCATCATCCACAACCCTCTTTTTCTTCACCGTCCAGCCCACAAACTTCCAGCATGTGCAGAAATCCGCTTATGTAACCCTGCAGCTGATTTGGCAACCGGCGTGCATCTCTCTGAAGAAGGTCTCAGAGTGGAAAGGATTCTAGCTGATTGAGCATTTCACGTCAAATCACGCAGCACTTCCACGCCATGTGCAACTGAGGGGGTGGGGGGGGGGGATTTGTCAGGCTCGGTTCGGTTGCGCGGACCAAACGTCCCGGAGCTGAGTCAGCAGCGCCCGCGCGTTGCGTGCACGTCCACATCTGCGACCGTAAAGTCGAAGAGAAGCCCCCCATTTTAACCCTAACCCAGCTTTACTACGACCCGCGTACACGGAATTAACCCTCAGGAGCCTGCAAAGGTTTTACAATAACGGAGGGTTCGAGCGCGTAATGGCACCAAAAATCGACAAAAGTGTGTCAGTATATCAGGAGATTTAAAAGATACAGACGTCAAATGTTGTCTAACCCCACCGCCAAAGCAGGGGAATACATCCTAGCACGGTTGTGTTCTGTTTTTTTAAAGAACCACCTCTAAACAGAATAAAGATAAGCGGATCCTGGAAAAAAGCCGCTCGTCCTGGATCGGGGACCGATCTCCGACTTCCATCTGCCTTTCCCAGGCGCTGCAAACTGGATCGGACTGGGCTGACCTAAATGGGGGGGGGGGGGGGGGGCTGGGGGGGAAGCCACGGATTCCCTGTCACCCCCGGACAACACCGGGAAAGAGCCGGGCGCACGGGGGCGCGGAGTCCCGCTCCAGAACGCAGCGAATCCTTACCCGGAGTGGTTGTAATTTCTCCTGCAGAGGTGGTTTTTGAACCCGAACGAACTGGTGAGGAAATTAAATCCCCCCTCAAAGAGCCTCGCTTGCTTTGGCTTGGCTTGGAGGTTTTTGTGGCTCCGGAGAAGCGATCCCGGTGCGGTTCCTGCGCTCAGTGGGCGCAGAGGAGACGGCTGTCAGGTTGACGTTGGAAGTCAACCCACTACTTCCTGTTACATCACGCACCCGTGTGTAACACCCCACACAGCTGAGGAGAAACCTGGATTCCGTGGTGAGCTTTTTCTTTTTTTTTTTTGCACCGCGCTTGGACGGTTCGGCCTCTTTTAACTCCCACACTCCCCGAGCAGACAAGTGGGAAGCGTTTATGTAATTAGGTTGTGGTTTATTCTGGAAATATTTATTCCCCACTGACTCCGCGCAGCCGATCGAGAACCAGCTTGTTTTCTGACTTTTTTAAGTCCCACTTCTCCATCCATCAAACTGTGCAATGATAGAAATGAACATGTAAATAAATAGTCTGTTTTAGAGTTCATTATTAAA
>CAJRST010001113.1:16971682-16994458 GCA_907169785.1 Menidia menidia
ATCTATCTATCTATCTATCTATCTATCTATCTATCTATCTATCTATCATTAATGGACACAAATGATGTGTGGCGGGTTGATTTACGGCTTAAAACTGGCCCTGCATCAAGTTGTCTGTTACGTGTGGACAGCACTGTCAGCTGTAGGGTTGGGTGTCTTTGTGATGCCTGAATGATTCATAGGCCGGTGTTAACTGGATGAACAAACACAGGGAAAAACAAAAAAAACAAAAAAAGCCCATTTGAAAATGGCCAGCCACAAGATATTAACAGAAAAAAAGGAACGTCCAAAGAAAAACTCTAAGACAGGTTGAAGTGCTGTTGTTCAAGGCCACATATTTTGCTCTTGGAGATTCCTGGATAATAAATATTAACAAAGGGCGATAAAAGACATTTGCACTGACCTGGATGTCACTTAAAAGGAGCCAAAAAAAAAACATGTGTTATCATTACAGGCTAAATAATCAGGCTAAATAATAAGTCCCTTTTAATTTCATCAGGGTCTCGCGAAAACATCCACAGACTACAGATAAAGTATCCTTTCTACCTGATAAATGTGGGAACAGCACTCATCACTCTATTTATGTAAGCCAATGGCGTGCCTTTGTGACAGGCTGATTTGCAATTGAAATCAGGCTCTATGCTAAGTTGTCTCTTCTGTCTGAACACTGACTCAGCTGTGGAGCACGGTGTCCGTTCTGTGCTTGAATTTGTTTTAAATTTATTTTCTCTTGCTCACAATGCTTATACGGCCAAAACATCACGAGCATCATTCTGAGCAGGCACTTTTGCTTGTGTCACCAAAACATTTTGGACAATAAGACAGCTCCGGTTGTCTTGGAGTGTCTTGGATACTCACTTTGAGGTCTTTAATTTGTGGGTTGGTGTCTGTTTGGACTGGACTTCCCATACATACCATACGGAACAATTAGCTTGGTATCTGGCAAATTAGAACCTCAGTTTCTGTGAGTTCTCTATCAGCCATACTTGCTGAAACTCTAACTAAATTAGTACTCTTGCCATATGCAGCACAGTTGTGTGTTAGACTTTAGCTATTTCACCTAATAGTGAACTGCAAAGTGCAGCTCTTGCTTCCACAAACCACATATATCCTCATTGTTTGACAAAAAAAAATAAAAAATTCTAGTTTTGCTGTTTTCAAAATCTCAAGAGGGTTGGAGCTCCACTCTGTCTCGGGGCAACAGAGCCAAAGACAAACAGCTCAGCGGTAGTGTTAAGTTAAAAGTGACAGGCCATGAAGCTAAAACAGCTCAAAGATATAAATATTGTAATGTTGAGTGACAGCCGGAAGCCACACTGAAGACAAAAGTTCTATGTGGGTTTAAAACTACAAGTACTCCCCATTGCAATACAGAATCATATACTAAGGTGCTGTGTTAACTGTTTTAAGTCTTCTAACCGTAGCCGTTTCTGTCCGTTATCATAAATTTGTTCATTCACTGTGCAATCCAATATGCCAAATCTCAAGAATAAATATTGGAAAATATAGGTGAAGTCTTCAATGTGAAGTTTGCCATGACTCCCTGGATTTTTATGTCAATTTTTCAGTGAAATATCTAAAACCCAGTCTGATTGGAAATAGAATAAATGAAAACAAAAGCAAATAAAATGAGATAGTATAACTTTATTATGTAGCACTCTTACATTTCAATACTTACAATCATGCTAATACAATGCTTCATTAAAACAAAATGCTATATACCCAAATGCTGACTTGCTTCCTTTATGCAACACCCCCCCCTTGTGTTCATCTTGAATCAAGACAGCAACATTAAAACGAGTCATTGATCAAAAGTAGGTTTTGGTCACTTTTATAACATAAAAAAATGTCACTCACAAAAAGAGCTATGTATTCATACAGTAGAGTTTTACCCAAGCGTTTATAGAAAATGATCCTTTATTGTATATCGTATAAGTATAGGCATTTATGATATTAATGAATAAGAAACAAGGTTTATTTTAAAGCTGCTCTGAAAGGACCAACAATTATTTGTACGGACAATTCAGTGTTTGGAATAAAACAAATTTGTCTTTGTCAAAACAATACTCAGAATGATCAAGTCATTATAACACTTAATATGAGTAAAACAAATTTTTCACAAGTGTTGAAACAGGCGAAACCTGTGTTTTAATGTCTCTATCATAATAAGGGCTTGTCAAACCTTGTGTTTGAGACAAAATGTGCATGTGCCGTGTTTCTTTTCTTTTTGCAAGTCTATGATTGAGATACAAAGTCAATATATGATCCATTTTGGTTGATTTCCACCCCCTTTTTTTCACAGCAGATCCCCTTTGGTCTTCTTCTGTTGTTGCTTTTATGGTCATGTAGTTGTGCACGACTTAGATCCATCATTTAATAATGGTGACTTCTGGAAATGGGTATATTGAGATTCAGAAATGAGGATTGTACCCATGCATGACTTTATGGAACAAACTGACCCTCTTGGCTGTGTTTGCTTTAAATTTACATATAAGTTCTACAGAAAGTGAAGATGAAATAATGCGCTAAAAATGTTTAGCGATTTGTAAATAAATGATTGAATGATTTCATATGATAAATCTACATCTTGAATAATAACCAGTTCTATCTAACTATGAAGGATAATTTTCATCTTCTTCAACATCTTTAGCCTCAGAGGATTTGTTTCAAGTGATTTGCTGTTGAGATATAATTGAAAATATTCATTTTTTTAGGCTACTGATGCGTTACTTTTCATTGGAACATGCAGGGACGTCTATAAATATGTTTTTATTTAAATATAAAAATTTATAACTGAGAAAATATTTGGTTTTTGGTTACTGGTAATGTCCTTTTTTCCAACCAATAATATCTCAGTTCATTATCTCAGTTCTGTTCCCTTCTCCAGATTTCTGAATTACTTATAAAACACCAAGTGATGCACAGTGCGACCCCAAAGGAGCCTGATGGATCAATATTTTTTTGGAGTAGAATGTTTACTGGATCAAACTGACACCTCTGGACAAGTCTGGCGAGCAGAGAAAGGAAATGAACAAAATTTACAAAGGGTTGCGCGAAGAAAAAAGATGATTTACAAAATACCACAGCGCTATGGAACAAGAGATACAAGTAAAGCCAAAAATACAACGAATGCATAAATACAGGTGAGTGCACAGTAGTAATGCAAGAACCTGGTGCAGAGCCAAGTGTTCAGACTGATCGAGTCGCAATGCTTTCTAGATTTTTCTTCCTTATTCGGATCATGCCATTGCCGTGACCTGCAACAGAACAAACACAATTAACTTTGGATTGCAAAGACAAATAAACAACACTTGGGTAGAGCTGTATGATATTTTAGTGAGATTAATTATCAATTAAATATTTGTTTGACTTTCTGATTCAATGGATCTACAATGGAAACACACTCTCTTCCAATGACCGTACCCTTTCTGCTTTTAATGCACTTGTGAACACAGTGTTTGCGGTACAGGAATCGGTTGTTGTTTCCTCCGCAGCCGCTGTAGTAAAAGAGCTGGCACCGCCGGGTTTCCGGGTTGTACGCAAATCTCTTCACCGCTCCGTCACACGTGCCTCTGTCCACCGGGCTTAGGCAAATATCTGAAAAGGGTGGATTTAATTTGAGAAATTGACATTAAGTTGAAAATTAGATGATGATGGCACATCCTTCTGAAGTTTTTAGTCAGTTAGAATCAATGCGGTTTGCTTGTAGCATCCAGAAAGGAGTGGAGGATGTTGTTTCTCAAAGTGGATTAATGTGAAATCTAATAATTTCACATAACCAATCAAAATTAGAATCATAGTGGTTAGGGCCTATAGTCAAATCATTGGATGGATGGATTAATAAATTAATTTAATCAAATAATTTCCCATAATTTCCTCCCCAAACTCAGAGCCATAGGGGTTAAAGGTCCCCATGGGTACTTTGAGCATAATCTGTCAGCATTTATCCGTGTCTATAGTCCCTCAAATATTAACCAACAAATCATGAAATGTTTTACAGAATCTTAACACAGAATCCACCCTTCAATATTCTTTTACTATTTTGTTTGCCTGTAATAGAAATGGCTTTTTTGGAACTCTGCATGATTAAATTGATTTAAAAAACTGTTTTAAATGTCAAAATATTCAGAAAAATAAGCATTCAACCCCCTAAAGTCATTAGTTTGTTGACTCTACTTTTGACTATTTTGTTTGCCTGTAATAAAAATGGCTTTTTTTGGAACTTTTCATGATTAAATTTATTTAAAAAACAGTTTTAAGTGTCAAAATATTCAGAAAATTAAGCATTCAACCCCCTAAGGTCATTATTTTGTTGAGTCTACTTTCGCAGAGACGGGTAAGTCTCTTGTTGGATGCCGTGAATGGTTACCTCATCAATAACTTTGATTTTAGTTTATTTATCTGTTGATCTCTGAAAGCATTTTTCACAGATTATGATTTAGAACTCCATAGTGAATAAACAGGTAAATGCCATTTCTTTCTTAAATTCTCTCAAAAATGATTTTTTCTTTAAATATTAAGTATCCAGTTTGAACAACTTTATATCTGTTTTATAGATAAAATCCCCCTTCATATCCATTTTAATTAAAAGTCGTCAAAAAAAGGTAAAAAATCCTTTATAAACATTAAGGATTTAAATATCCAACATTTCCCATTATAGCGTCAAAGTAAAAACAAAAGAAAGTAGTACTGTGGACAAAATATTAGCATCTCAATTTCCAACATTTATATGGCTGGCACTATGGTTTTTGTGGCAATGTGATAGACAATCTGTTCATTGTACATCCCAACAACCAATGACAGCAGCCTCTGGAAACCATGAATGAAATCAAGACACAATTAAGAAATTAAAAAAGGAAGGTTGGACGTAAGGAACGAATGGTTGATGGAAATATTTGTCTTATTGATTTAGTGAGAGGGGGAAAAAAAGCTTAAAACAATGCATTCAAATTTGTCAGTCTGTCACTAAAACATTCCAATGAAACACTCTTTAGCTTAGTTAAATCATTGTTGCCTTTATAAAAAATTTTTAAAACTTAAATGTTGTTATTGATTTGATGTTTTGTTTTTTTTGCATTTTGCCCCACAAAATTTCATGTAAATAATTTATAAATAAAGTCCACCTTTAAACAACAAACAAGACACACAACACAGATATGATTTGATGTATTAGGTAAATCACAACACTTTAAAACTTTCTATTTTTTACATAAGCTAAAGGAAGAACAGTCTCTTACTTACAACTACAGCTGTAATAAGAGAACACATTTTTTTCATTTCTAGTCAAATATCTGAAAGTTCAACTGTTATAAAGTTCAAGAAACAAATATGGGTATCGAGCAGTGTTACAATTCATGGTGAAAAACAAACTTCAACTCGAGAATAAGTATACAGGAAGGCCTGCAGCTCCTAAAGTCCTCGGTCATAAAAGTGTGCTACAAGAAAAAACCACAAGGTGTCAGTCTCTGATCTCAACAGGGCCATTTTAAGAACTCTTGTGCTAATTTTCCAGCCACTATGAGCTGTATTCATATTCAGGTGTGCAGCATAACCTGACCACTTAATGACAACATTGTTTTGCAAGCTTTTTTTAAATCCAGTTTTCCTTTCTTTTTTTGTTTTTTTTTGTTTTTTATGTCAGAGATGCTTTGTCAAAAACACTGAAGATATCAGCCAAAAGTATAAGTCAAAGAAAGGACAGAGAAGGAGTGGGAAGATGAAGGGAGCTCATCCTGAATCTTTCTCTCTCAATATTTTCTGACAGGAGTGAAATTGAATTCTTAGAATTATCACAGGCTGACTTGAGACGGATGGGCCCGGTTTTCCCTTTTGTGCTCTCCCACTTCTGCTCAAAAAAGCCTTGGAACATGACAGCTGGGATATACGCCTCCTTTCAGGTAAGACTGAGGAAATGAATGAGTGGGACCTAGTGACAAACGGTGGGGGGGGGGGGGTGAGGGGACCCGTGGATGCACCCCAGTTTCTGCCCTTTGCTCTTCACAACAAAAGCAATTTTACAAGCTGTCCACCATCTATGCGCCACTGCACTTCATCTAAAAAGAACACAAACTTTTCATAAATGGTTCTGGATGTCCTCAGTTTGAGGTCTCTGCATACGTCAGAATTTAACAGAAACTCCTCTTAGGACAAGATGAGTGGTTTGATTACTCTTCACAACCCCTAGTCTTTCCCACCTTATAGAACTCTGTAAGAAATGAACAGTGTTATTGGCACTTTAGGCTCTGCGCTGTTAGGTCTCAATTAATTTCATGCTAGAGCTGGTAGCTCTAAAAGTTTTTCACTCAGACTTTTTAGATGAGATTATGTCAAATTGTATATTGTCTATAGCTCTAGTGAAAGGGAGTAGTTCTGCTTATGTCACTATGGGTGCTACCAGAGCAAAGAATCATAAAAGATCGATACACAGCATTCCCATCTTTCCTTTTAGGGCAATTTTGAACGTTTTGTGTTGTTGTAGTTGTTTGTTTCATGTGGGATCTGCTTTAGTCTACATTTAAAGTCATAAACTTACCAATTCTCTCATGTCTCTCTTGTCTAGAGCTGTTCAGTTGGACCAGAGGTTCGCTTGCCGGGGGGTTCTCTGAAGATAGAAACATATGCTAGCACATCAATACTCCTACATTAGCTTTCCTTCCAAGAACAAGATGTGATAGCATGGTAATGTAATAAATTTGTCACTCAAGTTAAAACATCCAAGTTGCTAAAGTAAATTATAAAGTTTTTCTGAAGACAACCTTTTTAAAATATTGCTACATTCTTAACACAAGGACAACGTTCCACTTTTATTAATACCAAATCAAATAGTTTACTGAATTTCTCCCTTTGATGATTTACCTCTTGACGAGATGTTCACAATCCTTTAACATGCTCACCATGAGTAAAATCATTAAACAACGATTAAAAAAGACCGCTTTGAATCTTCAGACCAGCCTATTTAGCCATTAGTAGCCTATTAATTCATATTTCCTCAGAAAGGTGAGACAGACGGCCTATATGCATGCATGTGTGGCTGGATGGACCAAAGCAGAACCTTTCAAGCTCTTTAGGAGAAGTTGTCTCAAGTTAGAAGAAAACAGTAAACTAAAAGCTGAGCAAAAAGTCTTCGGCTGGTTGGAAAGTGGACATCACAACCACAAATGGGAAGCAAACCACTAAGGAACTTTAGAGCCTTCGGGCAGCCAATTTGGCTAAGATAAAGCATCCCTGTGGTACCAATTATTTTTGGAATGCTTGAACAATCAGAAGGGGAAGTCTGAGCTAGCAGAGCTTGTAATTGAACAAGGTGGCACCTCAAAACCTCCAAATATCACTCAATAAATAGCAAACATAAGTGCCACCATGAGTTTTCTCATCTGACTCAAGTAGTCTGACTCCACTTTTTTTTACTCATAATCAATAGCTGCAAAAAGCAGTTGTTAAAATGCTCTAAAGCTTTTTTTAAAAGTACATCCATAAAGAACATTTTAGACAGGGTGCTTATCAAGAATTAGAGAGTGGCGGGTTGTCGGTTTTTACCTGTTAAAACAGTTGGCTGCACATCGTTTGGTTCATCGGCAGGTTGTGTGTGGACCTCTACTACCATGGTAGGTTTCACTGGACACATATAAAACGGAACACAGAAACGAAAAGGAGAAAAAGTCTATTAGTGTTTTCATCACTGCACACACAACGTTGACCTAAAGGGCAAAACACACTGACAACGGATTTGGTTCAATCTAAAAATTCTAACAGACTCAAATGACTTCCTTTAAAAAAAAAAGGGGACAGAAGAAACTGTGATGGACTGTTGACCCAGAAGGCAGTATGAAAGGGTGGATGGGATTATGGCTAAAACGGTTACAGCCTAACAACTTGCCTTTTTTATTCGACTGATCGCTTCGACACCCAAGCCATTCTACAGTTTAGCATAATTCGGACCGCTTTTGTGGGGTAAAATCATATGAATGCTAAATCCAACTGAAAAAGGGATTTCACGCTAAGCTGAAAATCAATCAGAGAGTCGGTTTTCTGAGGCAGAATGTTTTTCATGATGTTGTTTTCAGTCCTTGTTGTGTGGAAACTGGGATCTGCCATGATTCCACTGAGTATTGATCCTGAAACCCTCCATAATGTTTTAAAGGAAAGGGGATTATTGTTTGTTTGCAATGCATTCTTAATGGAAACATGGGATAAATGACTAAAGATGGAATGTAGATTCCAAAATTGTATATAAATTAAGATGTACATTACTCAGTTTAGTAGTGATTTATTTTGAACAAGGTCTTATGTTTTGTCCTGAACCTTTACATTTGCTTTTGAATAGAACTCATCAATGACGTGTTGGCAGTTTGGGTGCCTGCCAGACAAGAGATTAAAAGTTCAGCCAGACCTACCTGGATTTTGACATTTCACTTGGCAATCAGCCATTCTCTTGAAGTTGTTGGCATTTCCAAAGCAGCCGCCATAGAAGAAATGCTTGCACTGCTGACTTTTGCTGTCAAAGAAGTAGCGCGTCACCAGTCCTCGACAGGGGCCGGGGGCCTCCGGTAAATGGCACGGGTTTTTGTCATCTAGGAAAGGAAGATCACGGAGAGAAATGTGAAAGACTCTATTATAGCCTGCACTAATTTATTATGGTCCTAACTGTCTAAAGAGGTGTAGACGATCAGTGGCTTTTTAGCCGATTACACACAGTTCACTGAGTAGTGAGCAGAGTTTGAAGTCCAACTGTTTTGCACAGCTTCAGTATCTTATAGTGTCCTCAGGGAATTCCTCTATTGTAACAAAATGTGTAGCATCAGTAGTCGCTATGCCAGCAAATGTACCATAACGCATTGTACCAAAGGAGAAGAAAAAAAGAAAGAAAAAAGAAAAAAAAACGTTGGGAATGAAGCAAGACCTGCAGCAACTCCATAAACTGTTTTTTGAAAACTTTTTTTTTTTAAATTTCACACTAAATATTTTCATGTAATTTTAAATGAAGATTGTTTAAAGATTTGAGTAAAGTCACTTTAAAAATATTATTTAAAATATAAATATAATATATAATATCACTTTATCTACAAAAATTAGACAATTACTGTACATTAATTTATTTTTAATTTAATTTCTCTTTCTGATTCATCTTCCTTTCAAATATCGATTTCCTACGTATAGGGGGTAGTGGTGGTTAAACTGTACTGTTTAAATTTACATTACAGTATCAATTCAAAGCGAGTAAGCTTTTTATTAAGATAAGAATTATTATCACTATCATTTTTAGTAGTAGAAGCGGTAGCAGAGGTTCTATTTTTATTATCTGTTGCACTAACTCCATTCAAAAACAGGTATATTAACTTGTGTCTTTCAATTGATTCTAGGTGTGAATGTGCACGGTTGTTTGTCTCAGTCCATCCCAGGTGGATCACAATAACCCAGGACCTCAAGTGGGAGCTGAACATCAGATCCCTCACAACAAAAGCCCAGCAGAGGATGTTCTTCCTGCGGCAGCTGAAGAAGTTCAACCTGCCCAATGCAATGATGGTGCACTTCTACACAGCCATCATTGAGTCCATCCTCACCTCCTCCATCTCCATCTGGTACGCTGCTGCCACCGCTAAGGACAAGGGCCGACTGCAGCGTATAATT
Organism: Menidia menidia; assembly: GCA_907169785.1. Classification (NCBI taxonomy): domain Eukaryota; kingdom Metazoa; phylum Chordata; class Actinopteri; order Atheriniformes; family Atherinopsidae; genus Menidia; species Menidia menidia. Next base: position 16,981,310 of record CAJRST010001113.1, read on the forward strand.
CGCTCAGCCGAGAAGGTGATTGGCTGTGATCTGCCATCCCTTCAGGACCTGTACGCCTCCAGGACTTTAAGGCGTGCAGGAAGGATCATGTCTGATCCTTCTCACCCTGGTCACAAACTCTTTGAAACTCTCCCCTCTGGCAGAAGGTTGAGGACCATCAGGACCAAAACCTCACGCCATAAAGACAGTTTTTATCCAACAGCAACTGGCCTCATCAACAAGACCAGCGACCCCCACCTATTCTTCTCCCCCCCCCCTCTACCTCACTAATTTACCCAATGCTCCAGCATTTTCTGGTCTGTCGTTGCAGATCAACATTGCACATTTCAATTGTTAATTTGCACATTCAAATCTATATTTTTAAAGATTGTTAATTTGTACATTCAGATTTATACTTTTAAAGATTGTATTTTTCAGTTTTATCATTCTGCCCTATATCTTTATTTTTACTTTTTATTCTTGCTTCTCATAGAAGTGTTGTGTTGTGCACTAAACACCAAGGCAAATTCCTTGTAAGTCTGAAAACCTACTTGGCAATAAACCTTATTTTGATTCTGATTCTGGGGTGTGCCCTGCCTTTCAAACTATGGCTGTTAGGACAGACTTAAGACCTGGCAACACCCTGAATTGAATTGTGAAAAGAAATGATGGTAACTGGACTCATTTCCTCTTAACGCTGTCCTTTTAATGTTGTTTTTCTCAATTGTGTGTGTTGGTGTGAGTGAGTGTTTTTTTCTCTTCTCAGTTTCCTCTGCACACTGTAAACTGAGCGTATTCAGTTACTAAAGTACTTTGGAGGTAAAGGAGAAAAGTCAGGGCATCGCAAGTTCACATCAAGACTGCAGCAATCAACTGACCACAGATTGTTATTTATCGACAAACAAGCCGACAAATAAAATACGTAATCAATCACACATGGTCGAAACTTACTTCGTATTCTGCTGGGCAGAGTTGTGATCAATTATATTCTCCTTTCTACTCCAAACTCACTATATTGTAGGATCTAAGGATTTCTAATAATAACTGCCAGGGGATGTCAAACCGAGGAAGTTTGGCTTCCTTGCTTTGACTTATCTTTTAAGTCTTTGAATAGCCACGCTACGCTAAAGGGCAACCGTGATTAAAATGCAATCATTGTAACACCTAAATATATTTCATGAGGTGACTTTGACTTTAAGGCGCTGGGCAAACACATGCGTGAAAAGGTGAAAGGCCAGTTCCCTCTCTGGAACAGTGACATTATGAATAATTCCAAAAATGCTGTTCTATTAAATCTGTGAAGGTGGAACAGGTGATGTGTGTTTAGCAAAGGATTATCTGCAACCTTTTTTTTCACAAATAGTCAGGAATTTTGACTTTTCATAAAAAAACAACCTCAATCAAACAATGTCAGACATGGATTAGGACATTTTGGGGGGTATGGATACTAGAGGGAAGCAGGAAATGATGGTTTTAATCTAAGAATTCTAATATTTTGCCTTCTTAACAGAAATACTGGTGAGATATCAGGACAGTGTCCAATGAAAAATCTATTCAAATAACTTTCTGCTCCAGTCTTTATACATATTTTTGCCTCTTCACTTTGTTGTCTTCAGAAAATCAGACACATTTGGAACAAAATACTTTTAATGGCCATCACGCAGTATTGATCTTTCATGCTTTACCTATATCTAAAAATAAGGGAAAAGATTATCAACTTGTTGTGTGTTAAAATTCCAATGGCCACTAGAGGAAGACAGAGGAACTACAAAGAACTTAGGGTGTTCTTTTGCAATATAAAACCATCATTTCTATGATGTTCTGGTGTTTTTAAGTAGCTATTCATAGGCACAGAGAGGGGGGTGGAAGCCACACAGTGCAAACGGGGCCAGCATTTGCAATTTGACCTCAGAGGAGAGAAAACACGGCTGTGTTATCTCAGCAGAAAATTTAAATGACTGAAAATGCTGCAATAAAACCGGAATGGCTGAATAATTCTCAGAGATGAAATGTCTCTGGGAGTTAAGTGGCCCTGCCAGGTCTGTGACTAAAGATTAGCATTGGCAGTTATTTTCATGAGCTGTTTATTTGCTGCAAATGTTCTTCATCACTCAATAAATGACAAACTGTATGAAATGCAAAACAGAACAGTAAAAGTCTTGGATATTAATGTTCGTTTACTTCAAATTTAGGCCGAAAATACATTGAAAATGGATTGCTGGATATTTCTGTTGGTTAAAATAGCAGTAATTATAAGAATTACATGTTTCTTGGCTATACTGTTGATACCGTTGTAGCCAGTAAATGGCCAAATTCCTCTTTGATGGACGAGTAATGTAATATCTTAGCTTTTAGCGATACGTGCTACCAAAGAAAGGTGAAAAGAATAGTGGAAAACATGCCAGTTAAAGGACAACCCAACAACACTGACGTTAGAGGTAAAATGAGAGAAGACGGACGGGTTTTGTTCTGGCAGGGGTTGGTTTCGGGCTTATTCGCTGAAAGGAAAGACTTTAGAGTGACTATGGTCAAGTATTGCGAGGGTTTAAGACCCAATGATTAAGGTTTCAGCGGTTTCAGTGCAACACCGGGGATAAAAAGACAGCCCGCTTGGCTGCAGACACAAAAGGAGAATAGTTTCCAGGACTGCAAGCCAGAATGTTCCTCACGTTGCTTTTGTGACCTTTACAAGAGTGTTTCCGTTATGCTGTTTGTGGCTGTCTCTCGTTCCACCTCCTGTTTCGGCTCTGAAGAAGATCAGAGGCACGCTGGGCTCCGAATCTTGTTTCACCGAGAGTCCAGAGAGTGAGTCATTATTTCCTCCCCTTTACCAACCAGATATTTGTAGATTAAGTATCTTTACAGCTACAGTAACCTTTCTTCAATCTCACCTCCTCGCCTGATGGAATCTTTGAATTTACAACAAAACGGCATGTCCTCTCAACCCCCAGACACTGCCAATAATACATATATATTATTAGGATTAATTAATAGGGATTAGGAATATATAGATTCTATATTTTTATATTTTTATTTCTAAATTGTATGTCCTTTCTTGTTTCTCATAGAAGTGTTGTGCACCAAACACCAAAGCAAATTCCTTTAAGGTGAAAAGACTACTTGGCAATAAACGTTATTCTGATTCTGATTCTGATATATTTTTATACTGTATGTATATGCATTGTACCATTGATACTGTATTTTTTTTATCTGGACATTTAACGTATGACTGTAGATATCTGCCATTTGTTGAGTGATGCAGAACTGTTCATAAAATATATCTATACACATATATTATGGACATGCCATGCACTCATGATATATATATATATATTTATTGTGTGGAAACTGATAGAATGAACGTGACAAGCCTTCTGAATCAAAATTCGTTCCTTATCCTCTTGTCTGGGTGCATAATGGAATCTATAGCATGCAGTTAGGTGAAGGTTAATGTTTGCCACTGGCTGAGAGCACTTTGTCATATTAGAAACTAACACGCCACACAGATGTGTTATCATGTAGATCAGACATGTCAAAGTGTAAAAAACTGCTGTTTACTCTCTGTAGATGACAGATCTATTTACTGAGCGGGGATAGACAGGGGTGGCCATGTATCATTCTCAGGTTTTCTTACTTTGACATGTTTTTCAGCACTGTTCCAGCCTGCCAAATGCCGGTTCAACTGTACATAAATTGAACTCCGACACAATAAAGATTTAGCTGTTGCTGTTTCCATTGCTTCTGAGTGCCGTAGTGGTATTGTATATACATGAAGGACCACTCAAATAAAAAGCTGAAAGCACTGAGGTCAGTATACCGTTTCATTGTCAAAGCTGTACTTGGCCGGCCTCACTACGCTTTTCAAACGACCGATTACATTTAAATCAATGGCAGTACAATGATCACTTTGTCTCCAAAGCATATTTTATGTGACATATAACATGGACGGCTTTATCAATGATGATGATGATACTTTTTTTTTTCCATCCAGACACCCGTATAAACATTTCTGTTAATCTGAGGAAAAGGGTGTGTTAAAATATAGAAAACTCTGCAGTTTGACTTTGTTGGAGGATGTCTTTTCCACAGTTTCATTCAGAAGTCATATGAAAATCACGTCATGCTAACAAAAGAAAGTCTCTGAAGCCAAACAATCACTCTGTGGAAACTCCTCTCTAAATGGTAACCTCAGCCCAGTGTGGCAGTTTTCTTTCTTGATTGTGAAAGATAAACTTTGTGTTTTAAGGTGTGCAAAACTGATACTCAGTTAATGCTACTGTGAAATGGGTGAGGGTTAGAATTTAAGGTTTTTGAACAATACAGATGGACTTAATCACAGTTCTTTAAAAAATAAACAATAGCGTCAAGTATTTAGCATGAATATGGTTTATATGTGGGTGTGTGTGGTGGTTAGCATCATTCCCTCACAGCAAGAAGGTTCTGGGTTCGAATCCCGGGAGACCCAGGACCTTTCTGGAGGGAGTTTGCATGTTCTCCTGTGTCTGTGGGTTCTCTCCGGGTTCTCGGGCTTCCTCCCACAGTCCAAAAACCTGCATGTTAGATTGATTGGACGTTCCGAATTGCCCTTAGGAGTGAGTGTGTGTGGTTGTTGGTCCTTGTGTGTCTCTGTGTGGCCCTGCGGTGGACTGGTGGACTGTCCAGGGTGTACCCCGCCTCTCCCCATTGACCACTGGGATAGGCTCCAGTTCTCCCCGCGACCCCATTAGGGAATAGGCGGTAACGATGATGGATGGATGGATGGTTTATATGCATGGGTTAAATAATTATTGCTTCAGCTAACTGGAGGTCAAATTTAAACATAAATCTTTGTTTATGTGACTGCTCGATCCTTTAGAGTTACATTTTTCCACAAAACTTGCTATGTTTGGGAGAAAAAGTAACAAAAAAGTCAGGGGAAAAAAAGGAAACAATTATAATTTACTGTTAGCATCACTGTTTACTTCATGTTCGGATTAATCTCAGTCAAACAATTCTGTGGCGAAAGGAAACAAATACCGCAAAGCATGCTTTAACTTGTGATATTGTGAAAGAATGTGTTGTTCGGAAAGATATGGGCTGAGAAAAATTTTCCATCTGGCAGAAAAAAGAAAAAAAAAGATTAAAGAAAAGATCTGAAAAAAGGAACTTCTTGTACCTTCTTTATCTGCATTGTCAGGTCATGGATGTTGACACTGATGTGTTTTTATTTATTTATTTCCTTTATGTTCTCATGAACACAGTACTACAACCAATCCAACTAGAATCTACAGTGACCAAAGTACAGTATTTTGAGCACTTTAAATAAGGATCTTTTGGAACAGGTCTTGGCAGAATGCACATGTTTCTTTAATATTGAACCTACTTCAGGTGTAAAAGACAGACGGTCACACCCTAAACTCGATGTTATATATTTACTGCTCTAAAAATGGTTGTTTTTTCTCCCGAAATGTTTCAAATGTAGTTGCCTAATAAGATGTATACTGTCCTTTTACCATGAGGACAGGACAGGGAGCCATGAGCCTGTGGTCATCAATCTGCATAACGCCTCCCTCTGAGAGTCAAACTTAACCTTTATTGACATTATCCACCACTTATTTTGACCTATATATATACATATAGTTTTTATTTTTTATTTATGTATATATCTATCTATATCATATGAGGAATTTTGTATATATATGTACAGACATGTATATATGTATATGCCGCTGTTTTATTTATGGAGCCAGTAACAAAACTAATTTCCCTCTGGGATTATTAAAGTATTTCTGATTCTGATTCTGATTCTGATTCTGATTGTGAACATCTTATGTGGAAGATGTAGAGTTTTTTTTCTCTCCTCTATGACCATTAGATTACATAAACATACTTTTATCCATTGCAACTAAAAAGTGAAGAATGAACCAAGGTGAGTTAAGTAGATGTAGATTAGAGTTTTTTTTTATTTTTTATGTACCAATAACCAGTAAATTCCTTTTTACACACAAGTGTGATGTAGCGGTACATCAATGTTGCTCACAGGGGCAAAATAGTCTGTTTGTATGGTAAAATAACCATGATGCTCTTACCAAGAAGATGTCACAACACTTACGCTGCTGCTAATTCCAAAGAAGCTGCTTGAAGTGATGACTGAACTGATATAGCACTATTGGTGTTTTGTTTGGTATGACTTAATTATCAAAAAGGAAGATCAGTAAATAGACTGGTCCCAATGCAGCCTAGCCAATTTACGAGAGTTCTTATACCAGGCCTCGCAAATTGTGGCTTACCATAAAACAATCTGGATTTTCAAAGTTAAAAAAATCCCTCAAGTCATTGAAGTGTTGGTATTATTTACATCTTTGACTCAAACCAATCTAATTATTTAAACATATGTAGCAATGCATTTCTGTGCAGAGTTTTACTCGGGTGTCTTCACTATCTCGATTTCTGTTGGCTTACCCATAATCCTTGTCTGGAGATTCAAAACCAATTTCCTGTATAATGGGACTTCTCCCTCAGCCCCAAACTGAAGAGGGAAATCTGAATGTTGGGAGTCTGAGCACTCCTTGAAAAGTTCTGAATGATTAATTCACCTTTAACATATCAGCTCTTTAGCATTTTGTAATCTATACGTGATACTGTATGTAGTGCCTTTTTTTTTTTTTTTTACATTATGCAGATGCCCTAAGCAAAAAAGTTCTAAATTAATGTCTTGCCAATGTTCCATGTTAGCTGCAAAGCGACAAAATGACTTTGTAATAGGATTTTATGCCCAAGGTGGCAATAAAGTCTAATGAGGAGCAACAGTACTTGAGAACAAAAATGAACATTTACACAAAACAGCATTCAATTCCAAGGCTATAACATATGCTGTAAGCTGCCATTATGAGAGCAACTTCATTTTCTTTATCCCTGCCTCTTAAAACATGGAGATTTTTAATCTCTGCTTAGTCAAACCGGGGAAAAAAAAGGAAACATCTCAAAAAATCTAATCAAAATGGCGTCGGACTCACCTGAGACGACACAGGTTTCCTCACACTTCTCCAAGGTCTCGAAGTTGTTTTCATTCCCCCCACAGCCTCCATACTCGAATTGCTCGCATTGTCCCGTGTTTACGTTGAAGAAGAATCTGTCCTTCAGGGCCTTGCACGGCCCCGGATCATCTTTCAGCGCGCACAGCTCTTTGAAGATGAAGAGCTCAGGTTGCGCTTCGTGCTCTGAGGAGGGAGAGGAAGAAAAGCGTTCAGTAACCTTTTTACTCTCTTACAGCTCAGTGGATGGGTGTTATTTCATTTGTGTGAGTGTGTGTGTGTATGTGGGGGAGAGTGTAGGTTGGGGATTAGGTCACAGCATCTAACTAACTTCAGGGTTTGAGATAAGGAGAAGCTGACGTGAGTATAAACTGCTTGACGGTTAACTGTCTTTTCATTCTTGGGTTGCAGAAGGCGATTTTGAAACTTTGAACTGAGAATGCTAATGTTTGCAACTAGACCGGATGCTGAATTTTTTATCTTTTTTTAAATGCAAATGTTGTAAAAGTCATCTTAGCATTCCGCATCATTTAATGTATTATATTTATTTGCATTTTAATAAATAAAACGCAACTCTGGGTACATGCTGAGGTTGTAAACTTATTTCACTGCTTCACACTGAGAGTGAGTAACCATCAATGAGCACCTTCAGAAGAACTGACTCAGGCAGGGGGTTGCTGGAAGAGAAGATGGAGTGAAAGCAGTGCAAATTTCACAGCACGGAACCCACAGCAACAATTTGCACCGCAGCAAATCGGTTTATCTGTTCCACAGACCGAGCGAGACGAGATCTTCTCTGTTTTTAAATAATCCGCCCCCGATGTGGAGAACATGTCTGATCGCAACTCGATGGAAAATCAGATCGGGTTATTCACTTTGTGGCTGATGAGGATCTGCACAGACAAAGCTCCATGAGATCATCAACGTTAATAAATAAAAAAACGGGGGGGAAAAAAAAGGTGACACTGAACCCGGTAAGCTCTGCCAATATCTGTTGTGAATGTTAAATCCCCTATCTCAGCATGCAGCCGGGAGATGGGTTTCTCTGCCCCCGTCCTTGTTGTTTTTTAGGTCAGATCCCTGTTATTTTTGCCTGCAGATGTGCAGTTGCTTCACTGGTCAGTGTTTAGTCAGACCAGGAGGTTTTTAATATGGCCATTTTCTAAGTGTCCATATTCCATGTGCTTTAAAAATGAAAAATGAAACTGAAAAATGACAAAATACATGAAAATATATCATTCATAATCCATTGTTTTCTTCATTCAAAGATACAAATGCGGTGTTTTAATACTTCAAAAGGATAAAACTGTTATGGAAAAACTACCTGGCTGTTGTTCAGGGTAATTTAATCTATAAAAAGTCAATATCCATTTTTGTTACATAAAACATTTCCTTTGGAACAGATGATAAAGTTTCAAAACTCTTGGTTTTTACATTTCTTTTCTTTTATTCTTCCTAGTCTCCTGAACATTTCATTAAAAGAAATATCTAAAGTTTTAATGGTTTTACTCCACACTTCAAATCGTCCTTTCTATTGCATGACAAGAGGAGAAACGCCTTAATATTATTTACGAACTTAAAGCTTGACTGTCCATAGTGGGGATTAATGTTTTCACGGATGCATTGTTGTCTTTCTTGCTAATCTGGATTCTCTTGAATCCCTAAAGAAAGCACTCACTGTCAACTCTACACAATATTCCACACTTTTCAGTTTTCTGATCGCCCCTGTAAACGTGACTTCTTATGTCACCGTCTTTGAATATGTGGATATTTTCATATGTTCCATTTTTCACAAATTCATCTGTAAAATAAGGAAATAAATAAAAAGTGACAACAGTGAAGTGAATGAAAATGTCAGTTGCTGCTCTTTCTGAACAAACAAAAGTATCTCTGAGTCATAAATATTGTATTGTTTGAATCTGGCCTGAGAAAAAGAATCTTCAGAACTAGGACTCTGACATTTTTAGGACACTAATGCCAGTGATTTTCCTCTAAAACTATCAACTGATGTTGTTGAGTCAATCTAAAAAAAGATAAATTAAAAAAAGATTTAAAAAATGACTTGATGGATTCAGTTCTAACGGCAAATTTATTGGATTTTAAGGTTGAACGCAGCCTGCTGTGGTAAGTTTTCTCTTTTTTTCCCCCTGATCAGGTGGATGTTTTAGGGATTTGAAAGTACACAAATGTTCTTCCCACAACTGAGATGTTCTAGCTTGTGCTAAAGCTGACAGTTCTGTCAAATCTGAGAAGAATCAGGTTCCTCTCTTTGAAAAAACTTGTAAAGATACAACATTAAAAGCGCTCAAACTGACAGAATATTATTCTTTTATGTACTGTATGTTCAAAAAAACATTGACCATGAACATGCTTGATCATGTCTGCACCAATTTCCTGTTGTTTTGGCTTTTTTTTCCTGTTTCAATCCATTACTCTTCTTTTCTCATTCTATCATACTCATTCTTAATTATGTTGTCACTACTCTTGTCCCATAGTGTTCTCCCATTATTTTTTTCTTTTGAGCCTATGGGTTTTAAAACTCCCTTCTGCACTCTCTCACACAATGCACCAGACTAACCACAAAACATTCTCATATAAATGGCCAGTTGATTGTTTTTCCCTGGCATTACAGCAATGTTTGAAGAGCAAATATAATTTTCGAAGGGACAAAATAAAAAAATAAAAACACATCCTCCAGTGGCAGCCTGCCCTAACCAGCGCAGCAGTCAACAAACAGTTCTCCTGACAGACACGTTAATGAGGCGAGCCACTCACCGTTTTAACAAAGACTTCTTAACTCCTGAGACCAAAGCTTTTATTTGGTTTGCATTTTTCCTCTCCATGTTATATGGGAATAGCAGAACCTAAAAAGTTGAATAACTAGACTATGTACCATTGTATGGGGTAGTTTTCTCTCATATAAGGATAGTGGGTTTATATTTGTATTCAAAATGTGTATTTATGGATGTAAAAGTTATCTTTGCAATTTGGTTCTGAACACCCAAACGACTTGATAACAAAATGTTAATTACATAATGAATATGCAATTGATATAAAAGTGTATTAGTGTCATTAATGTATGATAGTGTCTATGATGAGGCCAGTAAGAAAAATAAAGTATTATGGTGCAGTGATGCACTGTTGTCAAATGTGTTCATATTATAAATTTTTTAATGTGTGATACTGTCTTAAAAGCGGGTAATAACTCTATAATGAAATGATTATAAGAAGAAGTGATCTGTGTCTTTGTCGAATAAGCTACTACTTTTATAAACTGCACATGTCCCGCATTGTTTTTGACCCTCAACTACATGGGACATCATCGAAACTCACCACTATTTTTGTCACTGAGAGTGTCACGTTATTCCTTTCCAAGAACTCTAAGAACAGACAGAGTGGAAACTGGCCTTTGGCAAAGCTTATGGAATAAGAATGTTCAATAAACTAGGATTTGGCTGTCTGAGGACGGGACAGACAACAGGTCCTTTTTATTGATTTCTGCTCCTTCTGTCTAAGCCAGGCCAGAGTACAAGTACTATGATATTCAATATTTTTTTACGCCATGTCCAGACAGCATGGTGAAGCGTTCCAAAAAACAAAAGCATAGCGGTTGCCAAATAAATACCTAATTTACTTAAAAAATACAGCAAGATATCAGACATTTCTTCAACAACAACAGTGCTTTCATTAACTTGTGATAGTTTGAGTGGTCTAAAAACAGATGGTATTTTGACCAGTTCATAACTTTTTTTCTTGTGAGTTCTAAAGCATTCTGTTTACGTTGCCTATATATTTTCTTTATTTTACATGTATGTGCACATTTAAAAAGTCACATAACTGCATTTCTATTAGCTTTCAAACATCCAACATCTGTCACAAGCTGTCATCCACATTCTTTAAAATAGTATAGGTGAACTCATTCTTATTAATACAACACGCCAGCAAAGTCCTTGGAAGTCAATCAACAAATCTGCCAACTCCTGGAATTATGAATCCAAGATGGAGAAGTAGATTTTATATCAATCAAATTTAAATTGGCAGCTGGTCCTAGGAGAAGTGCTGACAGCTTCAGGCTGGCCAAGATTTACTAGCACACACGTCGGGATAAAGATCGGAGTTGCTCAATGCCATGCCAAGAAGCTCATTCTCAACACGAGCAGGTTGACTCTATCTGAGGCCCAGTCCAAACTTGTTTGTTACGCAATCATATTGTTCTCCAGCTTCATTTCAAGGTCTCTTTGCGAAAGGAATTAAATTACCATGCGTAGAGCAGCCAAAACCTAAGGGGGGGGAAAGCCCATTAATAAGTAAATTGATACAACTCTAAATGGAGAGTAAACACCATAATCATAATAAAAGTTTAGTAAAAGAAAAAAGAAAGACAAAAAAACACAAATTAGAGAAATAAGAATTGAAAATGCAACAGTCTCGATATCATCCAGAAACTGACTCACATAGTATCAATTTTGTCATTTTGCACTGCATGGAGGGGAAAAAAAATAATAATAATGTATTAACTTTAACTTTTGAACCACATTCCAATGGTTTCTGAATGATTTCCCCACAAAGCCAAAAAACTAAATACTTAATAACAATTAATTAATACAAGATTAAAAACAAAAACAAAACACCCTGCAAAATATTTGTGACACTTTTAGTTTGTGTTTGTGCTTTGATATGAAAGCCTTTTCATGAGACATCAGGAGGAACATGCCATATACATTTACTCTAAACTGCTTTTTTTACAGTGCACCAACACCAAATTGCATTTGGGTACCTCTTGGCTCATTTCTGAACTTGGTAAAATAGATATAAGATAAGACAAATGGTCATGGATTTGGAGCTTTTTCGAACAGGAACAAGCATGTACAGTTATTTAAAATGGATAAAAACAAGTACATACTGCATAAAAAACGTATTGAAACGTATTAAGTAAATTTAAAGTTTAAAGTGTGTGTAAACTTAGTTTTGAGAGTAGTTTGAGATTTTGAGATTTCCTTGAAAACATGTATTTAGGTCTAATAACAGCGTAAAAATATGTAAAAAGACTGAAAACTATCTTGCTGCTGCATTGGGAATGAATCCATTAAAATGTCCTTCTTCTGTGCTTTTGATTGCTCAGGATTTTATGTACAATCTAAATATTATGACTTGCTATCGGAGTGGAACAGCTTGAAAAACCAACCCTTCCTCTGACACTATAATTTTGAAAATACTGTAACAGATTGCGGCTGCATGGTCGGGTGGTCGTTAACAATGTTGCCCCACAACAACGGGGTTCCTGGTTCAAAAACTGGTGACAAACTCTCTATGGATGGGTTTTTTCCAGCTCCAGCTTCCTGCCTCCACCCAAACACGTTAATGTTAGATTAACGGGTGACTAAATTAACTGCAAAAGTGAGAATGCATGGATGCACCCCTTATTTAACTGCAAAAGGCTCCAGCCTCCTTCAGCCCTGACTAGGAAAAAGCAAGTATATAAAATTAATGGATGCAAAAGTTTTGGATTTAGGATATATCTTAGAAAACGATCAAACTGAAAAGCTCAGGTTTTTAGATGTTGAATAATCCTAAGGCTGTGCTTTTCTGATATAATAGCAGTTGTCACATGGCAAGAGAAAAGCTTGGAACAAAACCCTGTCAGTTTTTTATAAATGACTAATTTTGTATATTCTGGAAATTAGATTGGAATGAACACAAACTCTACCTCTGGTTGGAGGGAAGCAAAAATAAAAAGAAGCTAAAGACAACTCAAAAAAGCAAAAAAGTGTCCAGTCAGGGATTCAACCAACACTTTAATAACACATCCACCTTCAATTTTAATCAGCTATTGTAACAAACTCAACAATGGAAAGTGAATGTTCTCAGGTAGAAATGCATGTGGTCTTACGAAACCAAGACCTCCATATTGTTTAATCTTCATAGTGAAACATTGATGTTTTGAGATATCAAGTTTTCTTTTGTCGAATTAAGCTGCCACCAATTTTGTCCAAAAAAAAGAAGGTTTCTCTTATCAGGCTATCCAAACAGTTAAATAACTGCAAAGCAAGAGTTTGATTGGAAAAAGAAGGAGGGACGCTTTCAGCCATTAGGTTCACTTGTGGCTAAATAAGTGTTCCCAGAAGTAAAAAACGGGTTGCAAACTTTAGAATCACGC
>CAJRST010001113.1:16994468-17034645 GCA_907169785.1 Menidia menidia
CACTCACTCACTCACTCACTCACTTTAAAGTGCATCTTTCAAAATACCAGACGGACAGGAAGGCATCTACTAATGTAAAGCTTTGGTTTCCAAATCTCTGCGAGCCCAACCTGTAACCATCCCTCCATCCATCAATTTTCTGAACCGATTATTCCCAAATTGGGTCACGGGGGGGGGGGCCTGGAGCCTAACCGAGTAGTCAATGGGAAGAGGCTGGGTACACTCTGAACGGTCCGCCAGTCCATTCCAGGGCCACACAGAGACACACAAGGACAAACAACCACACAAACTCATATTCACTCCTAAGGGCGATTTGGAATGTCCACTCAACCTAACATGCAGGTTTTTGGATGATGGGAGGAAGCCAATAGAACCCACCAGACACAGCTCAACCCGTGACCAAATGATAATATTCATATACTTTAAATGAAATATGTAATGTAATAATGAAAAGCTCATATCTCAAGAAGCAAAACTGTTGGCAAATAGCTGTTTTAGAGCTACAGTCGCTCCAAAGTTACATCTTGAAAGTATATATTTTTTCAAAAGCAAGATAGATAATAATAGATTTTAATCACGTTTCCCTTTTAGATTTTTTTTTTAAATCAGGTTTTCTTGGTGCATGAAAAAGTCACTGACCTGCAGACATTATCCAGAGTCAGCGTCACATCTGCTAAGTTCAGATCCAGATTGGCTAATATAGCACACAGGTAGATTACTTAGACTTAGACTTAGACAGTACTTTATTGATCCCTTGGGAAGACTCCCTCAGGAAATTAAGGTTGCCAGAAGCTTACAGGCAAAAAAGTATTAAGTTAAATTAAATTAAGCGAAAAAAATACAAAAAATACAGATTAAGTACAGTGTATATAATAGGAGTTGTGTGTATGTAATATAGGAGTTTGGCGGATAGATTGACCAGAGATATGGTTTGCACTATGTGGTTTGTCCTGATAAATATGGAGTTCAAATTTTACAGGAAAAAAAATACAAGTGTTGCTACTTTTGGTGGAACATGCAACTGTTTTGTGGAGGGGATCACAAATCAAAAAGTTTCAGTTAAAAATGGGAAATTGGGCTACAAAATGGTTGACTCGCTACACAGGAGAGTGTCACAGTTGTTTCAGACAACCTTTGTGAGAGGAAAAAAAGACCACATCACTTTCATGATGTCCCCCACAATCTATTTGGTATTCTGTGGCAGTGAGGTGTGGTTTCACAGACTGATTAGTGCAACTCTGGAGCATTACCAAATCAATCTCCCTCTTAAGAGGCACTATAAAGCTTCAGAGGCTTCCTGGATCCCGACCACAATAGCTCATGTAGGACACCTTTTCGCATGCTGTCAGGATCGACTGGTTTTGTGTAGTGTGAAAAGTCTAACACGCGCCTGAAGTAGACGAGCAATGGAAGAAGATCGAGCTTCTGGTCCTTTTAATGTCATCTTGCAAGTAGAACTAAAACTTCCACTGGTTGTGTGGGTGTGCTGTTGGAAAACACAGAAATCAAAATGACTGTGCATAAAACATATGAAATTTGATCACCATATTAAAAAGAAAAGTCAAAATTAAATGTAAAACTGTCAAGTGTGCAACAGATTTTTTTATTTTTAGAAAATCTGATGCAATGCAACAGTATATAAGACTAAAAACAGTTGCAAAAAGCCTAAGTGATATCATCTTTTCCTGAAACTGTTTCTGAAACAAAGTTAGTAACACTGGGAAACAGCAGTCTCGTAAAGAAAAGAGTCTTGAAGGCAGAAAATGAGAGTGAATCACTTGTAAAAAAAAATCAGTCCACAGTCTCTGTGGGTGTGCATGCTTTTTGTGCCTTTGTTCACGTTTGTGGGATGTCAGTGGACAAGAATGTGCCTGTCCGTGAGATTAAACTTGCAGAGCCATTACTCACTGTGTTCATGGAAACTGGGCCTCAGCCATCCACCACCTTCAGTGGGGGAAAATTTTGATATTAAAAGAAAGTAAAAGTCAGATGGTATAATCTGCAGAAAAAAAGCTCTCATGGAATTTCCTGTGTGCTAATTTTCTCCCGATATCGTGACCTAGATATTTTCTGTTTGAAACAATGTCTTGGAGCAGAGAAGCTCCAACTCTGTAGCTATGTGCAGATGAAAGAGCCCTCATTTTTCAAGGACTGCATTTATTATATGAAATGGTTGTGGGTTCTGCTTTAGACTAAATATGAATATACATTGTCAGTGTGTATACAATGTAAAATGGCTAGCTTGCTTATAGCAAACAGTCTGGAGAGTCAAAGGTAAGTTCACAATCAACATTTTTAAACTAAAATTCACTTTTAAACAGGAAGTCAATTGTGTAACATTAAGTAGCGTATATAATTATAGCTTTGCAAACTGACACTGCATCTGTAAAACTATTATTTAGTAAAAAAATGTTCAGATTACAACAGAGAGTGTCATAACAAGGCCTCTGTGCTAATATTAAATACACCTTACCTACGCTGATCAGAGAGTTCAGATCAGTAACAATTAGATAAAGTAATTCTTAGGGTGACTTGAATTTAAATTGATACATATTAGTAGGTAGCTTGGTGGTGCCTTTGTCAATTGGGCTTGCCTTCCCACAGGCTTGATAAGGTCCTCGAGAATTTTGTGGATGACTGAAAACCTCTCAACGTGTCATAATGATGCCTTGTAAAGATTCACAAGTACACACTGCCCTGGGATTTATCCTTATCTGATGGTGTCTCTTCTTCCATGTTGGGTTTTATTTACCCTAAGCATTCATGAAGCAGCTCATTTCTGTGGGCTGTGTATTTGATATATTTCTAGATCTAATCTATGTATTCCCAGGTTAACGTCCCAATGCATGGCAAAGAGCTTTATTTTCCTTGCCATAACGGAAGTCTCAGATTTAATTTATTTGCCTTGTGCTCATTCTGCTGCCTCAGCTTAAACATTAAAGTGACTTATTTATGGTCTGTTAATGATTACCGTTTGAATTTGAAGCCTGAGGTAGCAAAAAAAAGAAAAAAACAGGCAGGAGCAAAGGAGACTCAAGCATTAATTCATTGAAAAGCTGGTATTATGGAACCCTTGATGTTTCTGTGACTAAGCTCATTCGCATGATGTCTTGTTCTGTCTTGGCATAAAATGTGGCCGGTTCTTAACCAATATCCATGGCCACTCTTTCTGATGATCGGGTAAAGCAGGTTCAGTCCTGTTCAGAACAGCAGGGACAAAGCATCGGCATGTAGCACGCCTACCTGCCCCAAAACAAAAATCACTATTTGAACGATCTTTTGTTTTATCGGGTCAAGGATCGGCAATGCCACGAACGAGGAATAAAATATGCATGTGCTTTTCTGAATTTGCTCTCGGACTGATGAGTGTGTTCTATCTCAGAGTCTACAGCTGGATTCTGGGAAGGTGGACAGGCTGAAAAGATATCTAGAAGGAGATAAATGGAAGATTGTGCAAGGAAGATTCAAGTTTGAACACTGATGCTTGAATGAACATTTGATGTTGGTGTGTCTGGAGCATGAAAAAGAATTCCAGCTTGGGCTGACTGACCTGGCCTGAGGGTATTACACTATTAATTTTTAACATTTGCGTAAAATGATTACACTCTGACTTTCTATGTATATAAAAAATCTTCATCTTAAGTTTAATGTCTAAGTGTTTAATGCATAGGATTTCCAATTTGATACCACCAGCTTTAAATAACCATCAAGGAATTCAAATATTTGCTTCTAATCTCTTGTAAGCAGCACTTATTTGTTATATAATTGGCTTGGCAGTACCCGATGAAATTCCTCATATATGAGCCTGTGAAGTAGAAAGATAAAACCATGCCGATCACCTTATTTTCTCAATACAGACCAAAGTTTAAATGAATGAATGAACATGTAAATGAATGAATATCTAAAGCTTTCCTCACATAAAGACATTGACCCAGTTGCAAAACATAATTTTTTTCTTTTTCCGTTAGGTTTGAGGCTTAGTCTTCCAACCAAGCAATCATTCCTTGTCCTGCCCAGAAGACTTGGACTAAGCTTTGCTCTAAAGCTCAGGATTTTCTTGCACTCCACTGGGATCTGACAACACTGCTGCTTTTCAGCTCCAGTGGAAATCATCTAATGGTATAAGCAATCAAATGATAAGCCTAACACTTTCCATAATACTTCAACATTCATTTTTGGAAACATATATCTTATATCTTAAGTTAAACTTCATGCTCCCTTCACAGTTAATGCAACAACTAACAGTTTGCTTACCATGGCAGTTTGATAGTTTTTATCAATTATTCAATGAGTCAGTTGTGCTGTTTGACAAAGGATGGTTCTGTAGTTTCATACTTTAGCAATGGCTAATTTACTCAGATATGTGGCCACTTGTAAATCAATGTAGTCAGTGTGAATCACTGTCTGTTAAACTTCTACTGTATTAGTGGGGTACTCCCTTTTTGGATCGCTGTCCCGCTCTTTATCTGTCTATGTAGAGGATTTTTTCAGCTTCCGCTGTGTCAGAGAAGAACTCTTTGATGTTAAACAGCTCAATGGTTATGGTTAAAATTAAATTAATATGATATAGCATGCATAACATAACGCAATCGCCCTTAAACATGATCTCCCTTTAAAATAAGATGATATAAAACAACAAGTTGGTCAGGTAAAATGTTTGCTTGATACTCTGTCTCTTGGTCAATCTGACGAACAGACAAAATGTCTGACCAACTTTTATTCAACTCATCTTCTTGCTAGTGGTAGGAACAGTACATACAAGGGGAGAACATGCAAACTCCATACATCCTGTCTCATGACATTTTGGGGGGTATTTACAAGCTCAGCATTACATTAAATTCAAAATCAGGCATTTTGAGCATCTCTCAACATAGCACAGGATTTCTGAAATTTAAGGAAGCCCTCTTAAATCCTGGCACTTAATTTCAATTCCATACCTAGGAAGGCCTGGGTATGGAATTGCAAGAATATATGTGGGCTGAGTGCCAGTGTTACATGTCCAGGCTGACTGTTTTTGTTTTTTGTTTTTCTTCTTCTTCTTGATTTTATTGGCGGTTTGCAACAAGCTTTAAGCAGCATTACCGCCACCTGCTGGTATGGAGTGTGGTTCGATATGGACCACCCCCCTAGATCAAGCACCCATTCACACACATGCCTATTTTTTAATCATATTCTTTGAAATAATTTAGTTTTCTTTAAATATCCCATAATTATCTGTACATGCTTACTCCCCGAATTCTTCCTCAAAATATCTATCAAATTAATCTTTTCCTTAATACATTCAAACTCTCCTTTCATACTCCTTCTTTTTCTTTCATACTTATGGCATTCTAACATAACATGTTCTATCGTTTCATATCTATCACAATAATCACACTTTCCAGTATAATGCTTTTGTATTTTAAAAAGTGTATAATTAAGACCTGTATGCCCTAATCTTAATCTTGTTATTAACCTTCCTTCCTTTCTATTTCTTCTTTCATTTCTTTTCTCTCCTACTATCTTCTGTATTTTATAAAACCATCTTCCTGTTTTTTCTTCATCCCACCTTTTTTTTGCCATTTTTCCATCATTTTTTCTTTAACCATACTCTTTCCCTCAGCTTTACTTGTTTTAACTTTAAAACTTATATTATTATGAATCGCCCTTTTTGGACTGTTTTTGTTTTCCTCCCCCCTTCCATTTTGTTTCCTTCCCAGGTAGCTGGCAGCTGGGGACACTTTACCCTGAGTGGGCAAAGCAGGATCAAAGCAGCTCACCTGGAGGCCAAGGGGTGGCCTTTTGCTGGCAGGACTTGCATTTCTTTGAGAGGCTGGATGATCATTGTGCCAGCTTGGTTGAAGGTTTGTGGTGGTAGATCGTGGGCTAGGTAAGTTATGGTACCCTGTACACCTTCATCACGCAGGTGAATTTCTGTTAGACACCCCAGGTAAGTAGGTTGGTGCCACTCTTGTATTATTATAAATCTTTGTTAGTTCAGAGTAGCAGGGTTTTCTTTTCTTTTGCTTTCTTTCAGAGGTATTGTTAGTTAGGCCGTCTTTGTTTTTGTTATTTCTTTGATTTGGCACAACCTAACGGCCCCCTTCTCCCCCAAAGTTGTTGAGCCTTCTTTGTCTTTTTGGAGACCAATAACCCTTATTTTTTGCACTTTACAAAGACTCCGCTTTTTTAAGGGTGCCAAGTTCTCTCCTCCCTTCCATTGGTGGGCTAGGGGATGTAACAGCCAGTCTAAAATTCACTCTTGCTCTGTAAACAGCAGGCACCAACTTTAGTTAGGGTAGTTCATCTCTTATATCATTAAAAAGTTAGGTTGGAAAAGATCTACCCTTCTGTCTCACCAATGGGTGAAACGTGTGGGATTGCAGAAGGCACGCTATCTCCTTTTTTCCGGTTCTGTTCCCCATTAACTGGTTTTTGGTGTGTAATATGAAGCCTACAAAACACGTCTTAAGACTGCTGAAGGACCGTCCATTTTTTGGGATCCCACAGACCAGCCAGGATTATCTTGCGAAGATGCGGCAGCCTCTGGAGGTGGGAATAAATGTAGCCAAAAGACTAATTCTAAAGGAAGGGAATTCCTCTACTGACCCCTCCTTCTCCATGTGGGTCAGTCAGATGCTGTCAGTGAAGCAAATGGAGAGATTCAGATCCTTGAAGACTTGCTCATTGAGAAACATTTCTCATGTTTGGGCTCCATTTCTCGCTCAAAATGTTTAACTCCGCCCCAGTTACTGTTATCTCTCTATACACTTGCAAATTGTGTTTAAATACATGTGTGAGCCATTGTATATTGTTCTTTTCTTCTGTTGTTAACCTGAAAAATCATACACATTTTTTTTTTCTTGTTTTATTACATATGAGCACATCGATTTGTTATCAAAGGTCAGGAACCACTTGTGTGTTGTAGTGTAACTGATAATAGCTTTTTTAAGGTCAGATTGTTCAAGTTTCAAGTTTTCTATACTTCCACTTTGAAGGGAACAATGCCACTCGTTCTTCTTTTTCAAGTGAGCTGTTCAGATTTTATGCCACTTTACTTCTGAAGCTGGTCCTCTTTTCGTTCGCTCGCACTTGACCCTGAATCCACCATCAGAAATATTCTGCAGTTAACCAGCAGCTTGTACCTCACATGGCATTGTATACTATTCATTTCCTATTCAAAAGTAATGTATTCACGCATTTTGAGCAGTTTCTCATCTTGACAGCTTTGTCAACAACAGCTGAAAAATGGCGTTACAATAATGAGCATCGACCGTTCACAGCCACACGTTCCGATAGGAAATTAAGTTTTGTTCTGAAATCAAGGTTTCTGAAGAGTCATCCATTGATAGAATTAATATGTGTTCATTTTCTGGAGGTGTATATTCATAATATTCTCAATGCTTGCAGTTTTTAATGCACTCCCAACTGTAAAACATTGGGTTTAGTTATGTTCAATGTTACACAGGGGGTCATTTTCTATGAAGTCAGCCTATTTGTGATTTAAATGAGGTTGTTTTTATTCTTTCTAATTTAAGCAGATGTGACTTTGAATAACCTCATTATTTTCTCTTTAAACTTGCCTACTATAGTATGCATAGTATGGGAGTGTATATATTACCTTGTGCTTTGATAAACTCACACTCACATATTGATATTATTCCACAGGTTATATATTATGTAACACAGCATGGGGCCAGAATGAATGACTTCCTCGTGTATTTCTCTTTAAAGTGCAGTGGAGAATCATGCCTCTTTTTAATCACAGGTTGTATGAGTATCTTTTCCAAATCCATGCTTATACAATATTTATTTTTCCTCAGTCATTGTAACAGTCTTTAGTTTACATCTAAATCTCTCAGTCCAGCTCAATTATTTCTAAATGGTAAACAATTTAATTATATCAAGCCAGATGTCACATCTGATTTCTGTAAAACTGACACCACCCATTACAACACACAGCCACCACGGCTACTTGTATTTGTGTACAAGATTATGAAACGTGACTGTATAACAAGATTATTTTCTCATTAATTTTTTTCCCTTGTAACCTGTGGCAAATCAACATGCACAAAAAGTATGTATACTGTTTTGAAATAATTATCACTTTTTTGTCAACCGAATCTATTAAAAAAAAAATCTTATACTTAATGACATTTTTCCACATCATGCCATGAAGAAATGATAAAATCAGCTCTTCAGGCTCTTCAAACAGTCTTTGAGGCATTGACTTCACTAATGAGCTCCAGAATGCAGATTGCTGACTTATGTCAGATGAAATATCTCTGAACTTGCTGCAAAAGTACATTTTCTAGAAGCAAAAAAGCTGAATGGCATTGTGTGAAATGACCGAAAACGTGCAAGACTGAGCCAGATTGTCTAACATGGTCAGGTGGTCTGACATGTTATAATCCTGGATATCAGAGATTTAAATGTGGTAATTATTATCAAAGAAACATTAAATAAGTCAGATTTTAAATGAAAAGTCTTTGCTAATGATTGATATGTGAAAGTAAGTAAGTAAAATATGTGTTGGAACATCTTCATACATGTTAGATCATACAGATCTAGAATATATTTTCTAAAATCATATAGACCAAAACGTTAGACTAAACTTATTATTTTCTATTTTGACCAGTGTGTATTTGCGTGTCCATTTTCTCTTTTTCGTGTGTATTGCTTGTTTGCTCTTTTGCTAAATGGAATCTGTGTTCAGCCTGCATGTTTCCCTCTGCAAATATTCCCGTTTTGTTTTTACCTGCTCCAATTCTGAAAACACTTTTTCAACACTTGGTGTTAAATTCACTTTCATTTAGTGAGCCAAGTCCACCCATCATTCTCTTTTAACTGTCTTTTCTAACAAGTCTTTGCATGTTCAGACTTGGATTTCTATTTTAAGACAGGGGCTTATGAGGCAAGGCAAGGCAAGTTTATTTGTTTAGCACATTTCGTCTCCAAGAGAATTCAAAGTGCCTACAAGGTGTTTCCATAATTTTACTACTCATGAATGAGTGATACAATGTTACCACTACCTTGTTAAAGGTTTCACAGAACATACAGTATTTAATTTGTATATAAATAGAATTGTGTCATGTAAACTTGTTCTTATTGTCCTAATTAGACAGGTTAATGAGTGTCCATTAAATTGTGAAGATTCAAACAGTTTTGCTAGGAGTTGTATTCATAAAAAAAGCAGGAAAATAGTTAATAAGGCTAAGAAACACAGACAAAACGATGGATTAATAGTCAAATAATTTGAAAAATCACTTAATTGATGGGTTCTTCTCCTCAATGTTGCTCATTGTGGCATTATGTACCTCTTCTAAAGGTAACAGGGCCTATATCTTACAATATTAGCACTCTCATCTCATACCCAACTTTCCCTTATCACATGCATTTGCTCACATGAAAACTAGAGGTTGTATTTCCTTTAAATTTACAGTGTGACTGTCACGCCTGGGTTTTTTTGTGTGTATTTTGTCATGTCTTGGTCTTGTCATTTCCTGTTTTATTCTGAAAAGTACACCCTCTCTGTTTCAGGTCACTTGCACTTTAGTCTGTGTCCCCCTTGTCCTGTGTTAGTATATTTTGTCATTTATACTGTTGATACTGATCTTTAAGCTTGTCATTGAAATTCCTTGTCTTGATTCCCCCTTGTATTCCTCAAAAGAATTATTATTATTTTGTACCTTCATAGTTTTTTCCTCTCCTTGTAAGAGCGATTATCATTCTGTACTTCCATAGTTTTTCTGTCCTCGAAAGAGTGAGTATTATTTTGTACTTTCATAGATCTTTCCTGTCTTCGCAAGAGGGATTATTGTTTGTTACATTCTTTGCTTTTTCTGTCCTCATATGAGTGATCGTTCCTTTGTACTTTCTTTGTCTTGTTCTTCCTCGTATGAGAGATTATTATTTCATCGTCTTGCGATTCCTCTCCCAGTGAGAGGGACCTTTTTGTTTAATAAAGACGTGGTATCTGCTCCTTATTCCTGTCCTGAGCCCGTCCGGACAGTGACCATGTCTGCCTGTGGGAGCAAAGGCCGCACGAGCACATTTTTGGGGAGAAGGAGAATTTTGTTTTCCTCTGAGTTTGGTAAATGTGAAAATATTGACGGAATTAGCAGCATTCTTCGCTGTGAACAATGTGTTAACCCTATAATGCCGTATGTTTCATATTTGATACAAACGGTTTGTGAACTGTGTGAATCAAATAGGATACTTTAGCATCTGAGACCTTTTCCATCAATCAATGGTAAAAAACTTTGCTCAAAACCCTGTTGTACACAATCAGATATACCTGATAACAGCAGGCAGAAGACTACACGATAATAATCTTAAGTTCTTTCACGGTAATAAATAACGAATATTAAAGAAAAAAATCTTTAAATGGCCAAATAAACAAACAAAAATTTTCTCTTTTTTCTTGGATCAGGCTTTAAAGGGTTAAGTTAAAGTTGTTGGAACTAGACAAAGTTCACAGAATGAGACTTTGGTTGTGCGGGAAAAACTTTTTTTTCCCAGCATAATGGGTCAAAATGCACTGCCACATAATAACAGAAGCCCTCTGAAACTTGAAATGGATTTGTGAACTTGAAGTCAAACAAAGAAAATGAAAGGGATTTTCAGCTCAAACAATTATTTCAGACAGAAATAGATCTACAAAGGCTTTGCTGTGCACTTAAGGTTTTTATGTCATAAGCTGCAAGTATTATGAATAGACCACATTATTATTGCACTTTTTCAAAATGGTTGAAAACTAAAATGCCTCATTCACACACATTAAAAATGTGTTTTTTTTATACAGTGCCTCAAGCACTATTTTTATTTCATTATTTATTTATTTTTTATGCGTTCACATTATCTACGCTTAGCAGTTAATTTGGAGGTGAGAGAGTAATCGGTCATTTTAATAGTGAACAAAAAACAGCCGTCCATCACAGTCTTATCCTCACAACGTTCACCTCGCACGGTTAACACAAACTAAGGAGATGTATTTTGGTCCTCAGGAATAAAATAGTCATCAGGGAGAAATAGTTTGCAAAACAGTCTCGAAAGAAATGGATAATAAACACCATGGATACACTTCAGTTAGTAGCTAATCAGCAAAGACCACAATGTTCTGCTTATTAACTCACTATAAGGGGAACACTGTAAGGTAAAACAAGGGAAATTTATTTGTATAGCCCAGTTTGTGTACAAGGTAATTCAAAGAGATGTCCATAAAAGATTACAGATAGAACATTTCATCAAAAAGTGAGAATTTAAAAGCAGAAATTAAGAATGAAATCAAATACAACAAGTTAAACTAAATGGTTAAATAATTCAAAAGTCTCTTTCTCTCACCCCCAACCGGCCGAGGCAGATGACCGCCCACCCTGAGCCATGGTTCTGCTCTAGGTTTCTGCCTGTTAAAAGGAAGTTTTTCCTTGCCTGTGTCGCCTAGTGCTTGCTCATGGTGGGAATTGTTGGGTTTCTGTAATTAACTTCAGAGTAGGGTCTGACCTGCTCTGTTTGGAAAGCGCTGTGAGACAACTGTTGTTGTGATGTGGTGCTATATAAATAAAATTGAATTGAATTGAAATTGAATTGAAGCTTAGCCCACCATCAGGATGCAGCCGCAAAACAGTGCAGATAAAAAAGCGTTCAGGTTTCATAAACAAAGCTATGTAGAACGGTTTTAGCCTTGATTTAAACAATATGACAATAATCAATATGCCACGGCATGCATGGTAAGGCTGCATAACCAGGCTGGTCCCAGTTTCCACCAGACTGGTCCCCAGTTTCCAGACTGGTGGAAACTGGGGACTCTGGCCGATTTCTGACCAGCTGACATCCAACTGAAAGGCCAGTGGTCTAAACCCCAGCCTGTCCACATGTCAAAACTTTCTCTGGCAAGTCTTTAAAACCCACATTCCAGCCTTATGCACTCATTAGTGTGGGACTGTGGGGAGAAAAGGACCCGACAGCTGTGGAGTATATCAGATGTGTCAGAGGCTGGGAACCGGGAACTGGTAAACAACTTCATGGCATGATGTGGAAAGTCAGCGGTGAGTGAAAGTCTGCTTTTCACACTCGTGTTTGACCAGCAGAATCAGCCCCAGTGACTCAAAGAAGCTGAGCAAACTGATAAAGAAAGTCTGGGCCCGGGGACTGCCCGGAACCTCTGGTGCTTTTTTGTGCAAACAGGGATGTTTGACAAGAAAATGGACACGAATGGGCAATACTGTCCACTCTCCAATGCTGTGTCAAAATGACAGAATGTCTTATTTGCAAAGAAACACAAAAAACCTACAATATCTTTGTTTTTTATTTGCTTGTAAGATTTATATTACAAAATCTTTAGCTTGATATTTGTCTTGAATATTGAACATTTTACAGTTTGCACCAAACACCAAGATGCAAGCTTTGAAAATGAATCATATAATGCTCACACAAAAAAATATCTGTCACGTTTCTTTTAGAATTCAAGGCATCTACTTTTGAATACCTTCTATTTTCTATTGTTTTCATTCAGAGTCACAAAGGAGCTTCTGACAAGCAGCCTTATGATAAATAACTAGACATCATTTAGAAGAATGTAGATTAATGTGTACAAGACTTTCACTGAAATCAATATCACCCAAAATCCTTTGTACCTTGACTACAAAGAACAATCCACTATTGACTGTGTCTCTCACTGCAAATAACCTACAAATTATTATGGGCCAGCAGCCAAAACAGCCTGCAAAAATACATGAAATCCCTTTGGTGGAGAGATAAAATGTGATCCTTTTGTGGCTTAATAACTGATAGTACTCTTTTTTTACCCCTTGTGTGAACTTATGTTGCTACTTCAGTGGATCATTGAGTTTTTTTTTATTAAATCCAAAAACCAAATATTTTATCAGTACAATATTTCTGTGTAGGCTTAAACCTGTGCTCATCTCCTGTTTTCACTGTCAGCAAACGGCTTCCTATGCCTTGGACAGGAAAGAAAAGCCCAAATAAAACATGCAAACTTTGAGTTTTATAAAAAAAAAAGTGAAATTATTTTTCTTATTTCTTTCTTATTACTTTTGTTTTCTGTTTTTTGATCAAGAAACAGAAAACAGAGGAGATATTGTGGGAAAAAAAATAATCACGTTTTTATTGAGCAGACATGTTAAAAAGAGAGGGTAACGCTCCAATTAAAAGACTTGTCATGCACATATTTGTATCTGTGTAAAATTTGCAAAAAGTCCTGCAGCTGAAAAAAAAAGTTCCTATCCTGAAAGACAACCCACAACAACATCCAGGAAAGTTTCCCTAAAAGTAACAGAAGGACATTTTATAAACCATTATATTTTTTCCCTCAGAAGCCATAAAATCATGGTAGGGACCAGAAAAAAGGTGTTGTATGAAGCCGTTATTTGCATCTCATTCAGTTATTCGCAATTGATGGTTCTTCAAGACGACATCTCACAATTCTTGTCTATCCATGAATTGTTTTTAGTTAAAATCAGAACAAAACAACTTTGTTAGGTTTAATGATGACTACTTTTTTAGGGTTGAAAAGGGTCACACTTTTTTACTAAAACACTTTACTTGTACAGCATCACTGTTTTAGATGCCATTTGGTTATTTGTCCTAGAAACCCACAAACACAAAATCTTTTATTTTAAAAACTCTGTCCCTTGATTTGTCTTTGATTTCAAATGGGAAAAAAATGTATTTGGAGTTTAAACATTCTTATAATTGGGACTAGAAAACATTCTTATTTTGGTACAAATACTCTCAGGTCAGATATTCTTCACTGTTATATAGACGAGGACATCTTGGATCCTGATTGGCTGTTTACTCATTCAGTTTCTTGTTTTTTTGGAATGGTAAAGAGTCCATATAATGACGTTTACTGCACATAATTTTCACCCGTACATTTGAGTTGAAATTATTACAACAGAGTTATTATAGTCAAAAATTAAACAGTAGAATTAAATAAATATGTGTCTAATCGATCTAACATAAGTACCTGTGTCTCATCAATGTGCCATTTTTTCCCATTAAATCTACTTTTTTTTGCAAATTGCAGTCATCTGTTTAATAATGGAAAAGTCTATGAAAAGAGGACAAAAAAGTATGGTGCTTTTAGCCACAAAAACTAACTGAGCCATGTTCCTTAATGTGTCGCTGTATAAACAGCCTCTAATAAGGGCCACCCTGGAAAAAAAGCAGATTAATTGCTCCGACTGCTGCAGAGCAGGAGGTCATTACTGTTATGAATATCACAAATTATCCACTGGAATACTTTCCAGAGGACGAGTGGGGAGGAAATACAGTGCGCAAACGTCAAATTTTGGAGGAGTGCGCCTGTATTAGTGTGAGGCCATTGCAGAAAAGACCAATTCAAATAATAACTGCATGGTTTCAGAAACAGGGAATGACAATAAAGTTTATGAAGACTCACTTTCCCATCTGGTATGAACTTTGTAGCAAAAAAAAACAAAAACAAAATGGAAAAAACAAAATATAAGTATACCTTCAGGCACAGCAAATAATATCCTCAGAAAGGCTATAATGTAATGATTCGCAGATGACCTATAAAATCCCTGATTTCAGACAATAAAGTGGTCGCTTTTTCAGCCATTCCTTTGAGACTGTTGCAAATATTACTTCACTTATATCCAATATATTCTATACTCTTTTGGGTGGCAGCTATTGGTTAACGTGATATGAATTTATCATTTGATTTCTGTTATTATTAGAATACGATTCTAAAATATGACTCTCTCTCAATCTCAATCGGTTAATAGAATGCACTTATTTAATCAATTACTTTTACATATAAAACACATCTGCTCTATAAAACCATTGTATCATAGAATATCTGAAGGAAAGTAAGGTTTTTTTTAACAGGTTTTCCAATTATTTATCTTAGGGCACTTTTTCTTCAGTAAGGAAGAAAAGCTTTTTAATTTTATCTTTAATGCTGTGATTAAACTTAATTCATAAAACTAAACACTATTGGAACATAACATAACGCACACATAACGCACACACACCCAGTCAACAAGAAAATAGAATCAAATTAAATACATTTCACCAATGTTGAAGAAGAAAATTAAGATTATTTTAGTAGTTTTAGGGCAGATTTAAATATACTTGGAGTGCTAGTGAGTGAGGTGGTGGAAATCATGTCAGTGGTTAACTCTTCTTCTTTCTGAGCAGAGCTAGACTAGTCCACTGAAGAAAATGTATGTGGCAAGGACTGAAATTAGCTGACTCACCAGCTATTTTAGGTCTTAGCAGGCCAATAAACTCACACAAATCAAAATCTTCCGAGAACAGATCAAGTGGAAAATTCCCAGAGCTGTTGGGCTACTTTTCAAAGAGTGTTATCAAGCCTGATGACACAACTGTTATAGATGCATGTGCAGTCCTGTGTTTGAAAAAAAAAGTTTTATGTGTTCTCTATCTAACTTTCAATGTGACACATTTGCATTTGGAGTGAAAATGTATGAAAGATAAAACAAACCACTGAAAAAAGTCTTTTTTTTAAACGATGCTGTTCTCAGGCTTACATATAAAAAGCAACCCTTGCTCTTCCTTGTATCTTTTGGCATTATGAAGGAGCAAAGATTTGAATCTGGTGTCTGAGATTGATCAGGTAGTTTCACCGCTCTGCAGAGTGAGATCTGTCTGCTTGCTATTGATGGATTGTGCTCTTTTTCTTGCTGTCAGACAATAATCTTTTAAGGTGCCAATTCTGTCTTTTGACACTGGGCATGAAGAGGATTGGTGACAGCAATCTCAAATCCTCCACTGCACTGATGATGTTTTGTTGCCAACTTTTTGGGCTTTATGACCTTTTCAGCTTATTGGGAATTTGTATTGTGTCATTCAGAGCGAATTCCATTCTATATATCTTAGATGTTGTCATTTCCATCAAACATTTCAGGTTCTACAAGACATATCAAAAGTATAATGTGAAAAGGTTTTATTTTCCTTTTTCCCTCAGATGGAGATCTCTAATGAAAAGCAAGTGTCTCAGGGTTAATTCCAAAGTTTCTATAAATATATTTTACCGGTTATTTTTTTATTGATGTCAATAAAATTTGCTGTGCGAAAATTGGTGGCATTTGATATCATTGCCATCTTTAATGGGAATTTGTGAAATGTTTTTACATATTTTTTTCAAATATGTTAGGCCTAATATGCTAATTAATTATTCATGATGACAACTTTTTTCTGTTCTACTTTATTAGAGATCCACTTCTATCGTTGCTCAGCAATAAATCTGTCTGCAAACATTATCAATATGTAGAAATATTTGATAATGTCAGTAACTCACTATCACAGAAGCTCAGTACTCCACTATCCTCACACCAGAGTTTCACTTTCTGATGATGGCTGATAAAATCCCCATTTCTCAAACTAACTCAGTCCCACGAAAATATGTTCCACTTCTTTGTTTTTTTATCTTCTAAACTCCTTTGTAGAAACATATCTCTCGATGATAACCTTGTTTGGTTATTCTCCCTGTTACCTTAATGTCAAGCAGCTGTCTTTATGAGTGTCCAAAACTCTAAGAGTAAAACAGTTTTGAATGTTTCTGCAGTAAAAACATTTAAAATGGAGCCCATACCCAGCTAAAAATGAACTGAGATGTGATATGCTCCCACAGGTCTATAAATATAACCAAAAAATTAAATCAGCTTTTTTCTTTCTTTTTTTATTTTTGCTACTTATTTGTTACAAAAGAATGGGAATATCTAATGATAAATTTATCTTTGTTTCAGTTTTCTTTTTCCTGTTTTCTTTTTCATAAATTAAAAATTCAGACAAAAAGAATGTATTGCTTTTGAACTTGATCTTCAGGAAGTTATTTAGGTATATTGACTTTTCAAAGTGCATTATGCTGAGATTAATGTGCATGTTGTCAGTATTCTGCGGATTGCTGTGATGATCAAACTCAAGATACTTCAAATCACTGCTTGCATTTCTTAAAATACATTAATATATAATATCTAATAATATATATTGTTAGAAAATGTTTTTCCTTTTGAGAGGTTTTGTGGAAAAAAGGCTTTAACAATTTCCAGTGGGGGCATATTTTGTTTCTCACTCATTGCTTTTTTTTTTTTTTTGAAGTGCCCTATTTCTTGCAGGGCTCCTGTCCAGTTCATTTGATTTATCCAGTCAGATCACTTGGAACTGCTTCAGAGGGACGGTTATGCGGTCCACTTTGTCAGGAAGGACGTGCTAATAAGACAGTGCTGTAATAATTACATTACAGGGTGAAATTCGAGGCAGAATGGCTGCTTTCCCCTCACAAGCCCATCTGCTCTGGAGCCCAGATAATAGGCTCGCTTTGAGGTGATGCAATCTCATCGGGCAATGAAAAGTCTACTGTGTAAACCTACTTTAATTTCAGACTCCTACTACATGGATTTTAGGAAAAGTTGCTAACTCTCTGAAATGGTTGTAAGAAGCTTGTGGAACACAGGTCCAGAATTCCCTGGTCACCATGGCTCCTCCTTAGGGGCAGGATGGCAGCATCTTTTAAAACAAACAATAACACAAGAGGACCATATAGCTTTTTCCATTCACATTTCACTACTGCAGGTTATAAGGACATGTCACATTGCTGGCAGGAAATAAAAGACTCCCAGAGACAGACCGAAGTGGAACACTAAACTTACAAAATGGAAAACATCAGGTGTGTCACGTCTGGTGTCTCGTCATGTCATGATTACCCATTGTGTACACCTGGGGTTCCCTCCTCATGTGTTTAAATAGTCCTCATTTCCCCTTGTCTTGTGCGAGTGCGATTTCGTCTTCTTGTCCGTTTCGTCCGTCTTGTTTCGTCCTTCGTCACCCCCACGCCAGGTTTGTTTTTGTCATAGTTCTGCCACAGTCATAGTCACAGTTTTGCCACAGTTTTGTTAATCGTTATTTTGTTACTTTTCCACAGTCTTGTTTGCTTTGCTTTGATACTTTGATCACAGTTTTCCACAGCTTTGCTTTGTACTTTGTCTGGACTTCCACCGTTTTGTTACCTTGTATTCCCTCATCTCCGCACCTGAGTCCTCCCTTCAAGACCCCCCTCATGACAATGTGTGAGTGATTTCAATAACTTTACTCCATATAATGTGTTTAACTAGCCTTCTCGATGTCAAAAGTTCTCTCATGATCAGAAAGGAGAGATTTTTCTCAGTTTTGTACTTTTAAACATTGGATTTATTAAAGAAAATATCCCTAAAAGTGGATGAAATAATGATATTTGATCAATATTTGTTATCATATATTCTTGATATATCATTTAACTTAAACTCGGTTTAGAAAGCTTTTTCTGCCCTAAAAATGTTCTGTTAAATAATTATATAAACAGCTCTGGTCTGCTAAATCATCATCTACTGAACCAGTAAGAATACTTTTAATACTTTTAGATTTTTAAATATAAAAGCCAAATTAAAAATGTATTTTGCCCTAATAAGATGAGCCAAAATTGGATGATAATGTGTTTTGTTTCCATGCTAACCAAAAAGGTCTCCATCTTTCTCTGGGTGTGACAGATTATAGGGAAACACACGCCTAATTTCAGAAAGAAAAATGTAACCCTCTTTAGGAGAGTTTTCCATAAATGTTTGAGGGTGAGTTTTATTTTTTCAAACATAATCACTGCTGTCAAAAACATGTTTGACACATAGCGACCGGCTATCCCATGTCTTTACCTTGATGAGAGTATTTCTTTTCCTCACTAAGAGTTGTTCTGGGATTGGTCTCCAATAATTGCCTTTAAGTTAAGACTCCTATTAAATTCATTTTAGGAAAAGTTACAATCTGAAATGGTTCTAAGGAGCTTGTGGAACACAGGTCCAGAATTCCATGGTCACCATGGTTCCTCCTTAGGGGCAGGATGGCAGCATCTTTAAAAACAAACAATAACACAAGAGGACCATCTAGCTTTTTCCATTCACATTTCACTACTACTGGTTTTAAGGACATGCCACATTGCTGGCAGGAAATAAAAGACTCCCAGAGACTGACCAAATCGGAACAACGAACTTATAAAATGGAAAATACCAAGTGTGAGTGATTTAAATTACTTTACTCCTTATGTGTTTAACTAGCCCTCTGAAGTTCACCGTTCTCTCATGATCAGACCAGAAAGGTGAGATTTTTCAATTTCATACTCTTAAACATTAGATTAATTGAATAAAATATCCCTAAAAGTGAACGAAATAATGAAAATATATCAATATTTGTTGTTATCCTATATCTTTAATATATCATTTAATTTAAACTGGCTTTATAAAACCTTTTTCTGCCCTTAAAACATTCTTTCAATTCAATTAGATAAACATTACTGGTCTTTAAAATCATAATCATTTACTGAACCAGTACAAATACTTTTGTTTTTTTCAATATAAAAGCCAAAATTACTCATTTATTTTGCCCAAACAGGATGAGACCAAATTTGATGATGATGTGTTGTGTTTCCATGATACCTGGCCAAAATGGCCTCCATCTTTCTCTGGGTGTGACAAATTATAGGGAAATACACGCCTAATTTAAGGGAGCAAAATCGAACCTCTTTAGGAGAGTTTTTACACACATGTTTGAGTGTGTGTTTTATTTTTTCAAACATAATCACTATTGTCAAAAACATGTTTGACACATAGCGACCGGCTAAATCCCAGGTCCTTCCCACGATGAGAGTTCATTACTTTTCCTCACTAAGAGTTGCTCTGTGATTGGTCCTCAATAATTCCCTTTAAGTTAAGTCTCCTATTAAATTGATTTTTTTTAGGAAAAGTTACTAACTATCTGAAATGGTTGTAAGAAGCTTGTGGAACACAGGTCCAGAATTCCATGGTCACCATGGCTCCTCCTTAGGGGCAGGATGGCAGCATCTTTTAAAACAAACAATAACACAAGAGGACCATATAGCTTTTTCCATTCATATTTCACTACTGCCGGTTATAAGGACATGTCACATTGATGGCAGGAAATAAAAGACTCCCAGAGACTGACCAAATCGGAACAACAAACTTACAAATATCAGGTGTGTGTGATTTACATAACTTTGCTCCATATTATGTGTGTTAAACTACACTTCTGAAGGTATACGTTTTACATGATGAGACGAGAAAGGTGAGATTTTCTCTTTTAAACATTGGATTAATTAATAAAAATATCCCTAAAATTGGAAAAATGAAAATTGATCAACATTTGTTTTCATATATTTTCAATTTATCATTTAATTTAAACTCGCTTTAGAAACCCTTTTTTCACTGAAAATGTTCTTTCAACCCAATTATATAAACATCCCTGGTCTTTTAAATTATCATCATGGACTGAACCAGTACAAATACTTTTAGATTTTTAAATATAAAAGCAAAAACTACTCATTTATTTTGCCCAAACTGGATGACACCAAATTTTATGATGATGTGTTTTGTTTCCATGCTAATTTGGCCAAAATGGTCTCCATCTTTCTTTGGGTGTGACAGATTATAGGGAAATACACATTTAATTTCACAAAGCAAAATCTGACCTCTTTAGGAGAGTTTTTACACAAATGTTTGAGTGTGTGTTTTATTTTTTCAAACATAATCACTGTTGTTAAAAACATGTTTGACGCATCTTTTAAAACAAACAATAACACAAGAGGACCATATAGCTTTTTCCATCCACATTTCACTACTGCCGGTTTTAAGGACATGTCACATTTCTGGGAGGAAATAAAAGACTCCCAGAGACTGACCGAAGTAGAACAACAGACTTACACAATGAAAAATATCAGGTCCGAGCGATTTAAATAACTTTACTCCATATTATGTGTTTAACTAGCCTTCTGAAGTTCAAAGTTCTTTCATGATCAGACCAGAAAGGTGAGATTTTCTCAGTTTCATACTTTTAAACATTGGATTCATTTAAGAAAACAACCCCAATGTCACATTTGGCTGAATGTCTGGTGTGTTATGTCTTGATCACCTATTGTGTACACCTGGGGTTTCGTTCCCTCGTGTTCAAATAGTCCTTTTTTCCCCTATCCTGGGCCAGGGTTTTTTGGGGTTTTTGCTTTCGTGTACTTTGTTCTTCTGTCATGAGTTTTGGGTTTTCGTCATTTTACTATCCTTGTCTTTTTGTTCCTCGTCTTGCCCATGTCACGAAAGATTTTGATTTTTGCACTTTGCCACAGCCTTGTTTTGCCATAGTCTTGTTTACTTACTTTGATACTTTTGCCATAGTCTTGTTCACTTTATTTGATACTTTTGCCATAGTCTTGTTAATCTTGATTTGATACTTTGTTCATAGTTTTCACAGCTTTGTTTTGAACTCTGTCTTGACATCCACTCCGTCTGAGTGCATTTTTGTTCAAAAAACCCCTTCGAACTTCACACCTCAGCATCTGAGTCCACCCTGAGATCCATCCCCCTGACACCCAAAAGAGTAAGGAATAATGAAAATTGATCAATATTTGTTTTATCATAGGTTTTTAAGATATCATTTAATTTTGCTTTAGAAACCTTTGTTTTAACCTATAAAATGTATTTAAACCCAGTTAGATAAATATCACTGGTCTGCTTAATCATCATCGACTGAACCAATACAAATAATTTTAATATAAAAGACAAAAATTCTAATTTATTTTGCCCAAAAAAAGATTAGACCAAATTTGATCCTAATGTGTTGTCTTTCCATGCTAAGCTGCCAAAAAGGTCTGCATCTTTCTCTGGGTGTGACAGATAAGGAAATACACGCCTAATTTCAGGAAGCAAAATCTAACCTCTTTAGGAGAGTTTTTACACAAATGTTTGAGTGTGTGTTTTATTTTTTCAAAGATAATCACTGTTGTCAAAAACATGTTTGACTCATAGCGACCGGCTAAATCCCATGTCTTTACCTAGATGAAAGTTTATAACTTTTCCCCACAAAGAGTTGTTCTGTGATTGGTCCTCAATAATTGTCTTTAAGTTAAGACTCCTATTAAATTACTATTATGAAAAGTTACTATCTGAAATGGTTCTAAGAAGCTTGCGGAACACAGGTCCAGAACTCCATGGTCACCATGGCTCCTCCTTAGGGGCAGGATGGCAGCATCTTTTAAAACAAACAATAACACAAGAGGACCATATAGCTTTTTCCATTCACATTTCACTACTGCCGGTTATAAAGACATGTCACATTTCTGGGAGGAAATAAAAGACTCCCAGAGACTGACCGAAGT
This sequence comes from Menidia menidia, assembly GCA_907169785.1. Lineage (NCBI taxonomy): Eukaryota > Metazoa > Chordata > Actinopteri > Atheriniformes > Atherinopsidae > Menidia > Menidia menidia. The sequence continues at coordinate 17,016,640 of CAJRST010001113.1, forward strand.
GGAACAACAAAATTACAAAATGGAAAACATCAGGTGTGAGTGATTTAAATAACTTTACTCCATATTATGTGTTTAACTAGCCTTCTCTCACGATCAGACACGAAAAGTTAGATTTTCTCAGTTTCAAACTTTTAAACATTGTATAAATTAAAGAACATATCCCTAAAAGTGTAAGAAATAATGAAAATTGATCAATATTTGTTATCATATATCTTTAACTTGCTTTGGAAACCTTTCTCTGCACTAAAATGTTCTGTCAACCCTATTAGATTAACATCACTGGTCCTCTAAATCATCATCATCTACTGAACCAGTACAAATAATTTTAGATATTTAAATATAAAAGACAAAGCTACTCATTTATTTTGCCCAAACAAGATGAGACTAAATTTGATGCTAATGTGTTGTTTCCATGCTAACCTGGCCAAAATGGTCTCCATCTTTCTCTGTGTGTGACAGATTATAGGAAAATTCACGCCTAATTTCAGGACGCAAAAAATATACTCTTTAGGAGAGTTTTTTCACAAATATTTGAGTATGTGTTTTATTTTTCAAAAATAATCACTTTAAGTTAAGACTCCTATTAAATTGATTTTTTTTTAGGAAAAGTTACAAACTATCTGAAATGGTTGTAAGAAGCTTGTGGAACACAGGTCCAGAATTCCATGGTCACCATGGCTCCTCCTTAGGGGCAGGATGGCAGCATCTTTTAAAAACAAACAATAACACAAGAGGACCATATAGCTTTTTCCATTCACATTTCACTACTGCTGGTTATAAGGACATGTCACATTGCTGGCAGGAAATAAAAGACTCCCAGAGACTGATGGAAGTGGAAAACTAAACTTGCAAAATGGAAAATATCAGGTGGGAGCGATTTAAATAATTTTAATCCAAATTATGTTTTTAACTAGTCTTCTGAAGTTCAGTTTTCTCTCATGATTAGACCAAAAAGGTGAGTTTGTATGGGTTTCATACTTTGAAAAAACACTGGATTAATTCAAGAAAATATCCCTAAAAGTGGAAGAGATGAAAATTGATCAATATTTTTTGTTATCATATATCTTTAACTTGTTTTAGACCCCTTTTTCTGCCGTTAAAATGTTATTTAAACCCTGTTAAATAAACATCACTGGTCTGCTAAATCATAATCATCTATTGAACGAGTACAAATACTTTTAGATTTTTAAATATTAAAGCCAAAACTACTAATTTATTTTGCCCAAACAGGATGAAACCAAATTAGATGCTAATGTGTTGTGTTTCCATGATACCAAATGTTTGAGTGAGTGTTTTATTTTTTCAAACATAATCACTGCTGTTAAAAACATGTTTGACACATACAGTAGTGACCAGCTAAATCCCATGTCTTTACCTAGATGAGAGTTTATTTAGTTTCCTCACTGAGAGTTTCTCTGTGATTGGTCCTCAATAATTGTCTTTAAGTTATGTCTCCTATTAAATCGATTTTAGGAAAAATTACTAACCATCTGAAATGGTTCTAAAAAGCTTGAGGAACACAGGTTCAGAATTCCATGGTCACCATGGCTCCTCCTTAGGGGCAGGATGGCAGCATCTTTTAAAACAAACAATAACACAAGCGGACCATCTAGCTTTTTCAATTCACATTTCATTATGTACAGCCGGTTCTAAGGACATGTCAGGTTGTTGGCGGGAAATAAAAGACTCCCAGTGACTGATCGAAGTGGGAAACTTAACTTGCACAACGGAAAATATCAGGTGGGAGAGATTTAAATAACTTTACTCCATATCATGTGTTTAACTAGCCTTCTCAATGTCAAAGTTCTCTCATGATCAGACCAGAAAGGTGGGATTTTTCGGTTTCATACTTTTAAACATTGGATTAATTAAAGAAATAAATAAAGAAAATCTCTATAAAACTGGAAGAAATAATTATAATTGATCAATATTTGTTATGATATATCTTAATGATTTAATTTAAACTCGCTTTAAAAATCTTTTCTGCCATAAAAATATTCTGTCAACCCAATTAGATAAACATCACTGGTCTGCTAAATCATCATCATCTACTGAACCAGTACAAATACTTTTAGATTTTTAAACATAAAAGCCAAAAGTACTAATTTATTTTGCCCAAAAGAGATGAGACCAAATTTGATGCTAATGTGTTGTGTCCCTATGCTAACCTGGCCAAGAAAGTCTCCATCTTGCTCTGGGTGTGACAGATTATAAGGAAATACTCCCAATATTTCAGGAAGCAAAATTTAACCTCTTGGGAAAGATTTTACACATATGTTTGAGTGCGTGTTTTAATTTTTTCACGTAATCACTGTTGTTAAAAACATGTTTGACACAGCCACCTGGCTAAATCCCATGTCTTTACCTAGATGAGTTTATTTCTTTTCCTCACTAGTTGCTCTGGGATTGGTCCCCAACAATTGCCTTTATAAGTTAAGACTCCTATTAAATTGATTTTAGGAAAAGTTACTATCTGAAATGGTTGTAAGAAGCTTGTGGAACACAGGTCCAGAATTCCATGGTCACCATGGCTCCTCCTTAGGGGCAGGATGGCAGCATCTTTTAAAACAAACAAAAACACAAGAGGACCATCTAGCTTGTTCCATTCACAGTTCATTATGTACAGCGGGTTATAAGGACATGTCAGGTTGTTGGCGGGAAACAAAAGACTCCCGGTGACTGATCAAAGTGGAAAACTAAACTAGCAAAATGGAAAATATCAGGTGGGAGCGATTTAAATAATTTTACTCCAAATTATGTTTTTAACTAGCCTTCTGAAGTTCAATGTTTTCTCATGATCAGACCAGTTAGGTGAGATTGTCCTGGGTATCATATTTTGAAAAAACATTGGATTAATTCAATAAAATATCCCTCAAGAGGAAGAAATAATGATAATTGATCGGTATTTTTGTTATCATATATCTTCAATATAAAGTTTAATTTAAAACTCACTTTAGAAACCTTTTACTGCCCTAAAAATGTTCTGTCATCCCAATTAGATAAACATCACTGGTCTGCTAAATAATCATCATCTACTCAACCGGTTCAAATACTTTTAGATTTTTAAATATAAAAGCCAAAACTATTCATTTATTTTGCCCAAACAAGACGAGACCAAATTTGATGCTAATGTGTTGTGTTTCCATGCTAACCTGGCCAAAATGGTCTCCATCTTTCTCTGGGTGTTATTATAGGGAAATACACCCCTAATTCAGTAAACAAAATCTAACCTCTTTAGGAGAGTTTTTACTAAAATGATTGAGTGTGTGTTTTATTTTTTCAAACATAATCACTGTTGTTAAAAACATGTTTGACACATAGTGACCGGCTAAATCCCATGTCCTTCCCTTGATGAGAGTTTATGTTTTTTTCCTCACTAAGAGTTGCTCTGTAATCGGTCCTCAATCATTGTCTTTAAGTTAAGACTCCTATTAAATTGATTTTAGGAAAAGTTACTCTCTGAAATGGTCCTTAGCATCTTGAGGAACACAGGTCCAGAGTTCCATGGTCACCATGGCTCCTCCTTAGGGGCAGGATGGCAGCATCTTTAAAACAAACAATAACACAAGTGGACCATCTAGCTTTTTCCATTCACATTTCACTACAGCCGGTTTTAAGAACATGTCAAGTTGATGGGAGAAAATAAAAGACTCAGAGAGACTGACCAATGTGGAATACTAAACTTACAAAATGGAAAATATCCGGTGGGAGTGATTTAAATAACTTTAGTACTTCATAGATGTTTAAATAGCCTTCTGAAGTTAAAAGCTCTCTCATGATCAGACCAGAAAGGAGAGATTTTCTCAGTTTCATCATTTTAAACATTGGATAAATTAATAAAAATATCCCCAAAGTGTAAGAAATAATTATATTTGATCAATATTTGTGGTTATCATATATTCTTGATATATCATTTAACTTAAACTCGGTTTAGAAAGCTTTTTCTGCCCTAAAGATGTTATTTAAACACTGTTAGATAAACATCACTGGTCTGCTAAATCATCATCATCTACTGAACCAGTACAAATACTTTAATACTTTTAGATATTCAAATATAAAAGCCAAAGCTAATAATTTATTTTGCCCAAACAGGATGAGACCGAAATTTGATCCTAATGTGTTGTGTTTCCATGCTAACCTGGCCAAAAAGGTCTTCATCTTTCTCTGGGTGTGACAGATTATAAGGAAATACACGCCTAATTTCAGGAAGCAAAATCAAACCTCTTTAGGAGAGTTTTTACACAAATATTTGAGTGTGTGTTTTATTTTTTCAAATATAATCACTTTTGTCAAAAACATGTTTGACACATAGCGACCGGTTAAATCCCATGTCTTTCCCATGATGAGAGTTTATTTCTTTTCCTCACCAAGGATCTGTGATTGGTCTTCAATAATTGTCTTTAAGTTAATACTCCTATTAAATTGATTTTAGGAAAAGTTACTCTCTGAAATGGTCCTTAGCATCTTGAGGAACACAGGTCCAGAATTCCATGGTCACCATGGCTCCTCCTTAGGGGCAGGATGGCAGCATCTTTAAAACAAACAATAACACAAGCGGACCATATAGCTTTTTTCATTTACATTTCACTACTGCTGGTTATAAGGACATGTCACATTGCTGACTGGAAACAAAACACTCCCAGAGACTGAAAGAGGTGGAACGCTGAACTTACAGAATTGAAAATATAAGTTGTGAGTGATTTAAATAACTTTACTCCATATTATGTGTTTAACTAGCCTTCTGAATGTCAAAGTTCTCTCATGATCAGACCATAAAGGAGAGATTTTCTCAGTTTCATGCTTTTAAACTTTGGATAAATTAACAATAATATCCCCAAAAGTGGAAGAAATAATGAAAATTTATCAATATTTGTTAAACATTGGATTAATTAACAAAAACATGTTTGACACATAGCGACCGGCTAAATCCCATGTCCTTTCCTTTGATGAGACTTCATTTCTTTTCCACACTAAGAGTTGTTCTGTACTTGGTCCTCAATAATTGTCTTTAATCATCCTCTCCTTGCCTTCGCTGCACAGACCCAGAGGAATTTAAGAAAACCCATCAATTGTACACATCCACACCACATATGACCAAGTTAACAGAGCCATGTTCATCTTGTCCCAGGGTGACAGTGTGAGATGAAGTTCTGTTGACAGCATAGATTTGTTCAGCTCAGGGCTTTGGTGTCAACTGCATATAAAAGAAAAACTGTGTGTTACAGAACACCATCCAGTGGGGGCCTTTGGTTTTGTCATTACTTATTCTCAAAACACAAAGATGTCTTGAGATGTCAGTATGAGGACATTTTTGCAGGCAAAAATCCTCATGAAATTGGAATGAATAAAAATATTGATAAAGTGTGCCACCAAAAATAGATAGCTTGGACGTTCTGCACCATTAAATGCAAGATATCTGCACAAATATTATATTGGGTTAGTTTATCGGCAATATCTTTAGCCAAGTTAAATTTATTATTCTAAATAACTTTAAAATAGGTTTAACTATACTTTGTCTGACAGTTACAAGATAATATTGCCTTTGAAAGTTAATGATGGTAGTATAACAGTTTAAAGATATGCATTTTTTTTTTATTTGGGGAAAACAATATTGACTATCATCTAAATTTCATGAACATGTTTGTGGTAGAGTTTCCAGATACTTTCCTTTCTTCATTGTTTGCGGTCCATAGAAGCATTTTATGTATATCCACACAATGGGTTCATCTTTTAAAGCTCCTGTACCACTGTTCCCCAACACATGTCCAACCCATCGCAAGCCTCCTAAAATAATGTCCTTTGTGATGCTATGACTGATGTTTTTCTTGTATAGCTGTTGGCTCAATATTCCGTTGATACAGTTTGAACTATAAGCTGATTTTGACAAAGAAGAGGTTCCATTCTATGAACATTGACATAGAAAAATAAACAATGGAGGTCCCACTACTTCCATCGTAAAGAACATACTGAATAAAACAAAAAACAAACAACCATTGTGGGGTCATTATTCCTATTTGATGCTGCCATGGCTGGTGAAGGCAGATAGATGAATCTAAATGGTATCGTCAGACATTTATGGAGAGACTATATACACAAAATAAAAAGCCAGAAACATGTATCCTCCAAATGATTCTATCTTCTTGTCCCTTTGGGAGTTTTTTCTCAGGATTGACAAAGGCTGTGTTTTTATAAATGTGTGAAATTTGTTCCTGAGGACCAGTGTTGCTATTTCACGTTTTGTCATTTGATCCAACTTGAACCATTATATTAACCATTTTTTCTCTTCTCTTGTGGTTGTTTGTGTTCAAAGAGCAGAGTTTTTTGTGAAAAGCACAGGCAAACTATTAAAAAGCACAGAACCCAATAAAACAAGAAAATAAACAGGGTCAGAAATCTACTTAACATAAATAGTAATTCAACCAAAAGGGCCCAACAAGGCCAGAGGTAAAAAAGAATGGTCAGGAATATACGTGGTTAGGATTAGATAAGTGAATAGTTGATGACAAAGAGGGAACTAAGTAATCTGGGACTACATGAGGGTGACTGAGGACATCTAGAGAAACCAACAAGCAACAACAGAGAAAACCAGAACTCTCAAGATCAGAGCTGGAAAACAGAGATAGAATTAAACAAACAGAAAAAAATACACTAAATGTATGAGAAAATAAAGTAAGCAAGACAAATAAATCCCAAACTTACCCAAATTTGAAGCAAATATAGGAAGTAAAGGAAGATGATTTCAAAATAAGACAGGAAAAGCTCTATCAAATGTGAAGAATGGCCAAAATAGAATAAAACTAAACCCAAGCCGTGGCACATTCTGAGAAAAATTGACAGTAACCATAAAGCAAGAATGTTGTACTTCAAAAACTTCAATTATCTGTCTCCCCTGAGTATTGTGTGAGTATTTCTTTCATCTCGACCAATTCGAGATGTGCACAACCCTGATCGCTATCGCACAAACCTCTCAGATAAACAGAGCCTGGACATTTTCTGAAAGCGAGCTACCTGCTACCACAAAATCTATAAAAAGAAGAATTTAAGAGAGTGGATATCTCATTGTGTCTGACTTTTTCCCGGTTAGCCTTTATTGAGAAATACCATTCTCTTGATTTCAGGAGGAAAAGAAAAAACTAATCATTTGTTATCGGGAGGGAAAAAGGACATTTTATTCCATATAGAAATCTGTCAGGCTTCCCATTTATCAATCACAAGAATCTCTCAGGCTTTTCATGTACCAATACAACCATTCCCAAAGAGGGTGGAAACATTTCCACTTGCGTGGGCTTGCTCAACTGCAAGGGTGATCTTTTATTAAATCAAGCACGGCGTGGCTGTACTGAGCAATATCAAGATAAGCTACGAATAATATTTGCTGCTCCTCGCTGCCTAAGTCGGGATTCACTTGATACCAGTGGGAGGCGGAGAATAAATAAACACACTCAGAGAGTGAATAGGACACAATTCTTGTAGAGATGAGATCAAGTGAGGACGGGACTATAACCGACTGCATCCCTTGATTTTTCCATGCGTAGGCCTGTGCCATTAATCCTGTGTGTACGCCTGGAGTCGTAATCTGTTTTAGTCTATTTCTCATGTTTGTGGGCTGTTAAGCCCCGCGCCATCTTGCATTTGCTCCTTGTCACAGCCTTCAACAACACGACTAACGAAGTAAATAAATAAATCCCACTCCTCCTCTTCCAAACTTCCCCTGCCATAATTCCCCTCCCATGTCTGTTCCACTAAATGAGAAGCTGCTCGGCTCACTGTGGGATCTATTTTGAGGTCACATTTCCTTGATGCATCTTCCCAGCCTCATCAAGAAGCATTAGAAGAGAAAAAGCAGAGCAGAGCATGGGGAAGGGAGTGAATTATTTCATAATCAGAGCATTTTATGCGATTTGCCCCGAACAGATTCAAGATTATGTGACCCTCTACACTGAAAAGGGGATAAATCCTCCACCCTCCCACAATGGGAAGTGCTACCGAGCACGGCCTCTGTCAGTAACAATGTCCAAATCATAATACAGGACATTCTTATGTAAGATCTGACATGCTGACATATATTTTACTACTTGGATTAAGCCATCTGGCAATTTATATATATATATATATACAGATAAATATATATATTTGCACATTATCATTTGCACATTCGGATCTATATTTTTAAAGATTGTTCATTTGTACATTCAGATCTATATTTTTAAAGATTGTATTTTTCAGTTTCATCATTTCTGTCCTATATTTTTATTTCTACTTTTTATTTCTTGCTTCTCATAGAAGTGTTGTGTTGTGCACTGAACACCAAGGCAAATTCCTTGTAAGTCTGAAAACCTACTTGGCAATAAACCTGATTCTGATATATATATACTTTTGTTGCATTTATTGTCATTTATTATTATTTATTATCACTGTAATCTTTACAATACATATTGTTGTAATGATAAATGGAAGTTGTTTCATCCCTCATGCTATAGGTATAAACTGTACTCATTTCATCAAACTAAGACTTAGACTTAGACTTAGACTGAACTTTATTGATCCCTTGGGAAGACTCCCTCAGGAAATTAAGGTTACCAGAAGATACTGGAGAGGCAGCCGTCTACACAGCGCCAGAATCAAATCTTCAGAACCAAAAGAATACAGAATACATTGGGAAAGCACAGAAGATGGTGTTTTCATTTTAGTCATCCATTCCTTGGCTTTTGACAACACCTGTCTATTATGAGCATCTAAGATGTTTTAAAAAGAATTTCATGTCAAAATGTGTTATATCTACATTCCTCCAGATGGCAAAAGAACGTGGCTTCACAATTAATCACAGTTTTTTGCCTTTATCATCGATACAGGGTTCCTTTCCTGGCTGTTTTCGGGCTTTTCATTGTCACATGCTTGTCGTGGTATCTCCTCTCTATGCTTTGATAGTCTTTACTTAGCATCAACTGCCTCTTTTAGATGAAAGAGGTAGAGGTGTGACCATAAATGTGTTTAATACATCCTGTGAATTCATTCTCCTAAAGGCAGAATTCATTTACAGGCTAACATTTGTGGTTACCAGTCAGTCAGCTTTCAATTAAAAAAGGTTCCCATTTTTAAATCTAGCAAGGGGCCCTTATGTTTGAGCTTTGAACGTAGCCTACAAGCTATTTAGGGATTCTCTCCTTTTACTCTGGCTGCCTTCCAAAATCCAAAATCCTCCATGTCAAATCAAAAGGTGACTCGAAATCCTTCTGGTTTCAATTTATTTTTTATGGCTCTGGGTGGAATCAGTTTACAGTCAACATGTGAATGAAATGTGGAAAAAAATATCGATCACAGATTTTCTGGTGAAATTGTGCTAGCTGCAAATACAAAGGGCATTGAATTATGACCATGCCAATGAATTTAATTTTCTCCAACTAAACCATCGCAGGTTATTGGGTTTTCTTACAACATTCCACATTTTTCCTCTTTTCAAAATCAGTTTATGAGTATTGTGCAACCGTATAAAGTCCTTTTTTATTCTCCATCAGCAATCTTGTGCAAATATTTTAACTCCCTAGAAGCCACATTCTTTTCAGATTTTGTTTTCCCAAAGGTGGAATGAAATTTAGAGTATTTCACTCTTTATTTCTGTTCAATAGTTGTTGTGTTTTGTTTTTTTTTATTTTTTTAGCCGTGCTCCTACCTACTTTAAACTTCTCCAGAGGCACATCGTATTACCTTAGGCTGCTGTGCCACTGCTTACCCCAACAGAAAGAAAACTACGGGCAATTTAAAGGAAAGTTAACTGGATTTAATAAGAATAAGAATACTTAATAATAAAAAAAAAGAAAAAATGCAGGTACATTTTCTGAAGTGCAAAAACTAAACAGTTAAGTAACAAAACTAACAATTACACAACTAACTAATTAAATAACCAAGTCAAAGTTACATGTTGACACTATGAGGGAGTTGATTTAATCAGAATAACTCCAAAAATATGTGTAAACAATGTATTGCCATGTTTTGAGCTGTTATGGTTACTCTTGGGAATGAAACTTGAAATTGTTTTCAAATAATTTGAGTTTTTTTAAAACAACTAAAGAAATTGAAGATTGAAATTACTATTGAAATGGATATGTTAGTTTAACCAATTGGATATATCATATTCATTGTTTTTTAATTTTCAAATAAACAACAGTTAACTCATTCAACTCATATTTATGTCTCATTAGTTTTATATGAGGAACATCCCCTCACATTCTCTCCCTCCGAGATGTTTTGTTATTGGGTGTAACATGTCTAATTACTGATTACTAGACTTATTCACCTTTTAGATGTTAAAACACTTCTGGTAGAGGAAAGCTTTGTGCGGAAAAGGTCTAAAGCAATAACTGGGGGCAAAACCTGAGCAAGGACTAAATCAGTTTCAGGCATTGTCCCAAACCCTCATGATGATACATTAAAAAGGCCCCACCATGTCCAGAGCACTTAGCCTTTTAGAGTCAATCTCCTTCATCCCTGTTACTTTAATCCCGGAAAGATTTTTTTAACAACCTGGGGAATTGGACAAGGCTTCCCCAAATTCTCAGACTCTGCTTTCTCCCTAAAGGACATGTTAGTCAGATTGAGGAGGTCCTCGATGTGGCCCTTTGACTACTTAAACATCCGTCCTTCTCTTTGGCCTCCTCAAAATTCCTCCCACACCTGAGCTATACTTCCACCAACAACCAGCCAACCATCACCTGTCGGCCAACCAAGCCCAAAAGTCTCCTTCAGCTCTACAGCCTCCATCCCCATTGGTGTCCACAAGAGGGTCCTCTGGTCACCTCCATGACAGGTAACCAGGTAACTACAACCCTGAGGGGTTCAACAACTCTTGGAAACTGCATCAACAATGGTGGTACTGCACGTGGTAATAGTTTGAACAGTTTTCAAATTACAAGACATTTCATGTCAGGTTTAAATATAACACCAATGACTACAACAACAATCAAAACAAAAGCATCAAAGATTTATTTTTATTTTTTTTTTTATTTCTATTTTTTACCTCTTTTCAGGGCAGTTTTTGAATCAAATACATATTTTTATCTGTTCAAAGTGTGAATATTATTTACCTAGCTAACAATGAAACCAACGTTTATTGTTCATAACCGTTTTTGATACCGAAACAGCATGTTCCATCTCACATGGGGCATAAAAAGAAAAATGTGATAAAGTATCCCCAGTGCGACCAAAATGTTTTGTTAGAATGCAGAGATTAACTTCACAAACATGAAAATCAATCAAACAATTACTTGTGTAATGAATACTTGTGAAACATCTGAAAGTGAATTAAATGATATGTGTCCACTCTGTATTTGTACAGAAGAAATCATCTACGAATATCTGAGTAAAGCATCCCTGTTTCATTTGTGTCCATGGCATAAAATGACAAGTAATAATAGAAGCTCATTCAGCATTTGGATCTGAGCGGGGTAGATATCTTTATCTAATGAGGCTGTCTTATACCTCCAACACTGAATCATCACAACCGCCACACATCATGATGACTCCGGCCTGATGGATTTTTTCCCAGCCTCTCATCACTAAAGCGGTGGAAAGTTTCATCTCCAGCAAACGAGAACGCTCATGTGTCGTCGCCGGCACGAGGCAGGATGCCGATGCGTCGGCCTCCGACTCAATTAATGCCGGACCGGCCGCAGACCGGAGCCCAGAAATCAATTCCTGCCTCCCACAGTTTTAATCGGCAGAAATGGATCCCACCGCGTCGGTGGCTGTTACTCACGCCACCTGAGGGAATGTGACAGCGGGCGTGATAAAGGTTGCAGGGTCCGATTTCTCATACATATCGGCAGCAATAAATAAGGCAAACTAAGCTCGGAAAAAATGTTTGGAAAATATTTTCCACAAGATGATCGGCGAAGGACAGCACTTAAAACATATTTCACTCATTTTTCAAGCATACATTTGTTTCCAGCTTGTGATTATTTATTTATTTATTTAATCAGGACAGTGCACATTAATGAACAATCTCATACAGATTGTAAATGAGCCAGATTATAGCATAGTTGTCCTGAGGCAGGAAGATCAAACAACACAAAATCACAAAATACAAAATCAGTCCAAACACACGTTCAGACAATGACGTTACAAAATTAAAATGAATTAAATTCAATTCAATTTCATTTATATATAGAAGGCATGCCTTGAAAGAGGCTTCCATTAGCAAAAAGATTTTAAAAGTTTTTTTTTTCCTTCCATTATGATTGTCTCGCAGTGTTTTAGAAGTAAAGAAAACAAAGACATTTGTATTCCAAAATTTAAAAAGCGACATTTCAAACTATAAGAGCCTTTGAGGATTGTATTTCTTCAAGTTTCTTCTTTAAGTAATAAGACATTTATAAACTTTGTTACATGACTGTCTGTGTTTTCTTTTCATAATTACCAATCCATTTTGGAAGTAGTTTTGTCTCTTTAAGCCATCACACGTTGTCATCATTATACAAAGTGGCATCTGCTCTGATTCATTTTGTGTCATTGCATCAGACACTGAGAGATAAATTATATGAAGGAAAGAGGGTTGGTTGAACTGTAGAAAATGCTGGCCTTCTTATTTAGGTGTGACATTACATCAACCTGGATCACCCATGTTTTAAACAGAAATGGAAATGATTGCATCGTTCCCAATTTTTCTGTCATCTACTGAAACCCTCCTTTCTCTTTATGTCTGACAGTATGTACAATGTATTTACTTCCTTTATTTTTCAATGATTTGCACATATCCAGAATGGACAGATTAGTACAAATGTATTTTCATCCATTTTCATTCTTTGTTCATGCTCTTAACGCAGAATGGATTTTCTTCTAGGAGCCTTTTATCTCTTCTATGTGTTTTATGAGTCAGAATAACACTGTGGGTCCAATAACCAGGAAATGCTCTAAATTGCTCTTAGACAAAATATGCTGAGTGCATCTCTGTTTGCTACAAAGAACTGTGAAAGGAGGCCATTGTTGCACCAGGATCTTCTTTGATGTGAATAAAAATATGCTGCAATTAAATTGGGTTGTTATATTTCCACACAAACAATATAAGCAGAGCATGTGGCTGAATGCATATTTGAATTCTTGAATCTATAACATTTGTATTCCTGGGTTAAATCTGTGTCCAATTCCTCAATTAGCAGTATACTTTTTTTATCAAGTTGTCCATTTTTTCAATGATAAGCACTAAAGGTGCCTCAGTTTAGTGAATTACAAAGAAAATCATTATGAATGTAATAAAATATCAATATTCTACTCAAAATAAGTAATAACTCAACTTATCATTCCCTGTACTCTAACTAAACTTGTCAGTCCTTAACAAAGTTTAAAAATGAGTGTATCCGAGAGACAAAAGGGAGCCTACATATTGATTTCTAGTTATGTAAGTTATGATGTTAGTGGTTGTAATCCGGCAGAACATACAGTCGTACTAACCTGAAACACATTTTAAAGAGACTGTAGACATTCACATGAGAAGAGGGTTCCTTATGAATCATTTCTACTTTTGGAGAATATCTGGGATACGAAATTATACCTGAGAATATGTTGCCTACCAGATGATTTTACTTTTTGCCTGCTCAAACAAACAAACAAAAAAACTGCTGATGAGTATAACTGTTTTAAACTGTGCCTGGACAGATGCAATTTTCAAAGTTGTTTCTATTCACGTGAATGCAAATCAAGTCTTCTTTGGAGCATGCAAAAGACAATTAAAAAATAAATAAATATTTGTCTCGCCCTGTTTACTGAGAAGATTTTATTTGTTTGTTTCCACTCAGCTTTTCATGTTTCCATTGCTTCCACTTGACTAGACAACAGTCGTATAAACCCAAACTAAGAATGGCTATGGTTGTGAAATGAGCAGTGGTTGTTTTATGGAGATTACTGAGAACACTGAGGAAACTAGAAGTATGATCTTAACTTCTCATGATCTGTCTTTATAGCTTGAGGAGATTTCATTGTTGGGCCAAACATAAAATGGAATTTACAGGGTTCCATTTTGTGGGCCAAACAATTTATGTTTGGTTTATAAAAGTCATCAGTCAATGACATACATTTTGGAAAACGGCCTGTAAAAATGTACTGGATGATAAAACAAGCCTTTTTCCTTTATGGGACAACAGCAAGATGATGCTGTAAAGCAAATACTTAAATCACGGTAGCATCCCACAAATTGCGGTCAGTTCTGTGGTCAGAATGAAACAGAATGTTCTGGAAGAATGCAACAACTATATTTTGTCCTCGAACACATAAAATATTTCATAATATGGCCACACTTGTATGCAGTGCAAATCAATTTATCGCCTTCATTCCTTTTAAAACATCTCAAACATTCCTTTTAATGCTTTCGTAAGAATTTATCTCACAAAGAAAGAAAATAACACATATCCAAGGCAAAAATGGAAGATGCGGACTGAAATACACATACAAAAAAATAAACACTAACACCTACAAATGGACTACATGGTAGTTGAGTCATATTTAAACTCAAAAACTAGTGAAAGGAGATTGTAGAATGTATTTCAGCAGTTAGCGGATCATTTTTTAGCATCGAGAACATGTGGAGATTAATATTCGCTTTGATTGATCAGACATTGTGGTGCATAAGGTTCTGGATAGACTACAATCTGCAGTCAAAAACAGCAAAGATGCTACTCTATCTTCACAGGAAAGCCTTAAATGGCCCACACCAGGAAAAAAAATTTAACGGCTAGCGATTGAAAATGTGCTCCATGAAGACTGACACTTCAAAAGAGCCCCTCGAATTCAGCTCCTCCCCTGAATGTTCCATTTGTGTCTGTCTATAAAGTGACCTGTCAGGCCTTAGCTGTTTTAAATGATCAGGGACATTTCACTACTGAATAGCTAATTTGTTAACATAAATTTAGCAGTGTAGAAAGTGTAGAAAGATTATACCTTATTACAGACAGTGACATTATACCAAAAATCTCAACCAGTGAGTAATCTATGAGTCAGACATTGTCCAGAAAAAACATAAAAGTGAGGACAGATGTAAGAAATGAGACAATTACCACTGGGAGGAAACTTATATATCATACAGATGGTCAATGAATGCAGCATGACTGAAGCTTTTTCATCAAACAAATTAATTCCATGACAGAAGATCTATAAAAAGCAGAAGATATCATAACTGGATTGTTTTTTTAATTTAAATATGGTGTTTAATAAAGGCTAAAATAAATAAATATGCTACCAAATACTTTCAATGGATCTGACAAATATAGAATTGCATATAATTTTCATTAAATATTTTTCAGGTTCAGGGGTGGGCAATTTCGGGCATCGATAGCCGCTGTCCTGCAGGATTTAGAGGTTTCCCTTCTTCTACACACCTGATTCACATCAACACAACATCACAACACCTTTAGAAGAGATCAGTTTGATCTGAATCAGGTGTGCAGAAGCTGGGAAACCTTCTAAAACCTCCAGGACTGAAGCTCTCGAGGACTGGAGTTGCCCACCCCTATTCTTGTGGCTTTTCTGTGGCCTCTTTCAGAGTAACTCTTGACTTTGCTCTCCTGTCAATTTTCCTCCACACCTATCCAAATTGAACCTTAACTGCGGTGGACTGCAGGTAAGATCATATATGACTTGATTTGAGTTTCCAATTTAAACCACCTTTTCATCCAGTGCTCACACTCATTTATCATAAGGCCTTAGTAGCTTATATGTGGCTGTACCACTGTTACCAATATGTGGATATGTGATGCTGTGTTGAGCTAATATGATTGAATATTTATATGTTGCTTGGGATTTTTCTGTTTTGTAATCACTTTTTTTGTGATGGAATTCACTCTTTGGCTGGTTGTCACTTTGTAGTAATAGTTTTCAGGGTTTGAATCCCAGTCGGTTAGTATGTTCGAATGGGTTCCAAAATGATCCTAGAAGTGAGTGTGAGCATACGTTGTTGTATGTCTTGTTTGTTTCTGTGTGGCCCTGTGATGGACTAGCCATCTTTTCAGAGTGTATGCATTTAAACATATATTATGCTTTACCACCAATGATTTACAGCATGCTGAAATTGGCTTTTTTCATAAGTGATACAGATCACAACTACAGCATACTCTCATAAGCACAAATAAAGTCAATTTAAACTTTATAAACATACGTACGCCCACTGGGTGTAGATGCAAATGTCATTTAAACGTTGCTTTACGATGTATCTGCTGGGAGTTGGCTTAACTATGGAAGTAAATATGTGCCATCAGAATTTGAATAAAAAATACCTCTGAAATTTGAATGTTGTATATTAGTGCTTACTTTTTCAGTATTAAAATGAATTCAGAATATATATTTTTTTATATGCTGAATTTCTTAACACTGAAAATTTAAACTGTGAAAAATATGTATATTGAAAATTTGATCACTTTGAAATAGGAATGTGAATTTTTTTAATAACTGAAAATTGCAACCATGTAAAAAAAATTACACTGAATTTTTTTTAAATGTACAAATAATGACATTGAATTTATGTTAGGTTAAAAATATATTCTGAATTTATTTTAATACTGAAAAATTAAGCACTAATATATAACATTCAAATTTCATAGGTATTATTTATTCAAATTCTGATGGCACATATTTACTTCCATACTTAACACCAGGTGATGCATTGATTTTGTTCCTGATTTAGGAACCTTGCCGAGTCCTTAAGTCAGAAGTTTACCTGCCTTGGAGATTCTCATTGATGTAAAAAAAAAAAAAAAAAAAAAAACACGCCATTAATACCCACGCTTGCAAATCATTAAGTCCGTGCATGAACAATTAAATAATGCACAGAATTACATGCTTAATTTCATCGATCGCCCTTTGCTGTTTCCTTGGTTCGTGGGTATTCAGATCACCTGAAGTCTGGCCAGAAGTGATTCGCCGTGTGTGGCCTCTACTCATCTGACCTTTCATTTATTAAATGCAGGGCCGGGGAATTTGTGTTAACGCTCAGCAACTCTGAAACAAGCCGCCATCAACCACTGCCTCCCGCAAAGTCTGACATTAACAGCCAGATGCTGAGGCAAGAGGGCCGGAACCGATGTGGGCCGCGTGTAATTAATGTATTTGACAGCATATTAAATCTAGGTCATTTGAAGTGTTTAAATTCTCGCTCAGGATCACAAGTACATAGTGTCCTGGGTGGCATCATGCCAATGCTATTTGCCATGGTTTGGCATGCATATAAAGCAGTGTTCACAGATTTAGCTTGATTTCAAATGGTTTGTTTAGTAATTACGGTAGCGCAGTCCTTTGGAAAAGATACTGAAATTGATACAAAATAATGGAAATCTGTAATTTAATTAATCACCAAAAGATTATCTGCTTTGCAAGTCTAAAAACTGGTGATTTAGCATTCCTTTTGGTTATACAGTAAGTTGCACACATATTGGAAAATTGTGGCTATTCTCGGGGCAACTTCCCCCTTTTTCTACTGCCAATAAATATAAGAAATAAGCTATGCTGTTCGGAACTGTGATCGAAAAGAAGTTATTTCTCCGGCTGTGGAAGTCGAACATTCACCCACATTTGATCTATGGTTGAGAGAAATGGCAAAAATACTGTATGCTCTATCTGGAGAGAGACTGAGACTTTATAATGAAGACAGAGGAGACATGTTTGATGAGATGTGGGACCCTTTGCTGCAACTGTTTCGGAAAGGACTAAACCACCGTTTGCTGTGTTTATCTCTGTTAACTCTATACTTTATTCAGTTTCTTGCAAACATGTATGTTTTGTTTATTGTCATGACTGAGGCCTCTGCTATTTCCTAACTTATGATGTGCCGATCGGGTTTATTAGAGGTCTAATAACAAAACAAAAAATGAAATACTGAAAGTATAGCCATCATATTAGATCAAATTTAAGTAATGAGAGAGAGGTACATATTTCTAAATACTAAAAGTATAGCAATCAAATTAAATCAAATATAAGTAATTAGATAGATGTACATATTTCTAAATACTAAAAGTATAGCCATCAAATTAA
>CAJRST010001113.1:17034655-17054768 GCA_907169785.1 Menidia menidia
ATAGATGTACATATTTCTAAATACTAAAAGTATAGCCATCAAATTAAATCAAATATAACTAATTAGATAGATGTACATATTTCTAAATACTAAAAGTATAGCCATCAAATTAAATCAAATATAAGTAATTAGATAGATGTACATATTTCGAAATACTAAAAGTATAGCCATCAAATTAAATCAAATATAAGTAATCAGATAGATGTACATATTTCTAAATACTGAAAGTATAGCTATCAAATTAGATAAAATATAAGTAATTATATAGATGTACATATTTTTAATAGTTTGAATTGATACAGATACATGTGATACTTAATTGATGCTAAATTCCTTACACTGTGCCGATGAGTCATAAAATTCAATAACAGCTTTCTGACTTGGGGCAAATGACACACGACCACTGAAGCAGATGCTGTAATCCGTTTGATGGGACAAAGCGTGCGATTAACGCAGGAGCTCACAGAGCTAATCCGTACAATCTTCCAGATTAAAGTAGCGTGACAGAGCAAAAGTTGTATTCAAATGAGTTATTTGACTGACCTCATGTCTTCAAGGCAGTTGGCCAACACAGGGCTGTTAAAAGGTCATCTTTAAAAATGTATTCTGTATGATACCTCTCATTACATTTAATATTATTTTTACATTAGATCTCATAAATCAAATCACCCAACATAATTAGTTTGCATGTTTAACATATGAATAGAGCGTTCATAAAATAATGTACACTTTAAATGTCTTGAAATAAATAAAAAGGAAATGTATGTATTAAATCAATTCACCACAAAACCCTATGCAGGCTTGAAGTTCGGGTCCTCTATAAGAGATTTATACTCTGTGTTGTACCTTGGACTTCACTCTCAGATGTTTTTCTTGGTTCTCCCAGGACAAAGTTCATAGGTCAGAGTTGTCCAAGAACCAACTACCACTCTGTTATATTATACATCCATCTCCTTTTTTCAGTCTTGGTATATATTCAAGGTTCCTCTTTTTCCTTTCAGATAATTTGATTGGAATTATATATTGAGAGTGACATAATTCAAAGGATTCATGGAAAAGGAGCCAATGTGGACACAAACAAAGCTGTTTTGATGTGATAAAACCTCTTTTGACAGATAAGAGTCCAGAAGGTGACAGCCACAGAAAGATGGATAATGAATGAGGACCTGACAGGGATATGAGGAAAGCTGTGCTCGAGACGATGGTGGAGGACAGGAAATTGGAAACAGTCTAACAGAAACTGCATAGAAACAAGAAAACCAGAAACTCAACCAAAAACAATCAACAAGAAACCAAAACTCACCATTGCATAATTATTATATGGGTAATTTGGGTGTAATATAATTATTACACCCAACACTTCTAAGTTTGTCAGCATATCGTTAACCAAAAGAGGATGTCCAACTGACTTTTCAAAGATCTTCTCAGAGCTGGACACACCTTTCATGGCACATACACTGTTTAGCTATAACACTGCAACAACCCACCTAACGTTGAGCAGGTCCTCCACATTCTAGTATGGACTAGAAAAAAACAATTGATGGATCTGCAGAATCTGGTACCAAAAGGTTAGAGACAGACCACTGGAATTGTATAGGTTGTGAGGTGGGATGGTTTTGGATTAAAATGATCCCATCGCATTGATATCTGGAAAACTGGATGCTGGGTGAAAGCTCAGTCACTCCCCTCCCTATAGAATTATTTGTGGAGTGTAATTGGGGGTGTTGGAAACCACTGGCCATATGCGAGGATACCCTCTAATTGGTCTGTTTTCCTGATTTCTTTTTTTGATTCTTCAGCAAATGTTTAACGCTTGTGTGGTGTTAGGATCTAAGTGACCCGTTTTCATTTTTTTATTTAAAGAAATATGATACAATTAATTCATTTTTCAAACTGAGACTCACTGACTTTGGCTCGTTTTCTTTGAAGAACACACATCAGAATACATATTTAATGCCCCCACACCGTACACCCCCCCTACACATTTCTATTACATATAAGATGTTCGGGTCAACTGGACCCAGGGCTAAAAGATGTGTGGAAATTGATGTTCTGTGAACCACATACAGACACACACACGCACTCACAATGTTGCAACCTTGTGTGGGAACTGCAAAAGCACAAACACAAAAGAAACAGTTCCCACACATTGTTTGTCTGCTCTAATTTTCTCGCACATTTCACCCTCTGTCTATCTGCTAAAAATTGGGGGCGGGACCACACCTGCACAGCTTTGCCAGTGTGGTTTCTTATCAGAACCGATCAAGATGGCCAAAAGGTTCTCTGCCCAGAGGGCCCTGGAATTGATTTTGGATGAGAGAGAGAAATAAGATACGGTAAACAGTATTTTAACAAAAAAGTGTTTGATTGTGAGGTATTAAAAGCCACAAAATGAAACGGCTGAGTACCAACAATATGAACGTCACACAAGGGTTAATAACTAAGGCTTTGTATTGTTTTGTAAATCAAATGTTTTCTCTACCAAAGTGGACCGTTAGAAACTGGAAAAAGGTTCAGTTCCACAAAGCTGTCTTACCTAAAGATCCACTCAGTCTCTGTGTCTGCATCTCGCCAGCTTATCAGCAGGTTGAGCCTCAGTAAACATTAAAAGCATTTGCTACTCGGATCACCTTGGAGATAATGTCAGAGTAATGTGTTTGGATAGTGGATGTTCACTGTGTTTTAATGACGATAGCTAACTTCTGTTTTTCCCTCATCCTGAATGAACACATTTCCACACATGGATTTTCTAAAAGTAATTGTTTTTCCAGTTGGGCTCATTAGTATTAGACTGTTTCTGTGTTAAAATGTGCTAAAATTATGTTATCGTTATTTGATATATGTGCTAAGAGTAACAGGTTAATGTAAAAACACATTATGTAGCTGTACATATGACAGGTGTGGAACAATGAAAATGTCACAGAATAATAATTTTAAAAAAATAATTGTTGACCTTATCATCTGAATATTATCTTAAGTGAACTGGCACAGCAGAATGATTTTTTTAGGAGCCTCTCAAATAGAAAAATGGTGAATCTACTCTCCTCTGGAGCCCGTGATTTGCATAGATTTGAGCTCTACCCTCTTCACACGCATAGCTCATCGCTCAGCATCATCAAAGTTCAAGTGTGTTTTACTTCAGCTATGTTGGGCTATAATTACCGTGCAATGGAGAGGACTGTTATGAATACTCGCATTTCTCAGAGAAATGCATAATCTATTCAAGAAGGGATGAAACGTGGGGGGAAAGATCACATTGGCTGTCCCGTCTGTGATTTCACTGAGAAGTTTGGCAAAACTTTGAACTGATCCGTCCTGTTGTATTGTCTTTGAGCGGTGCACCACAACAGACTGGCACACTCAGGGCCTTCCCTCACAGTGTTTGTGCCAGTGTGGTACTTTTCTTTTCAGAGAATGATTCATCATCTTTGCTGGCCACGTCTGCATTGCGCGCAAATCCCCAAAAGCTGAAAACACAATGAAATATTCTGAGCATAGAAACTCTTGCCTTTACCATGCTGACTGGTATATTGGACACAAAAGTGTCTGAATGTGGCGCCATGTGGTTGGATCATGATCTGGATTCACCAAACGCTGGATAGCTGATGCTGACAGACAAAAACAGGGTGAAGCAGCTCTTATGCTTTACTAAATTCAATGTTAGACAGTTGAAAATGTCCATGGCTTGAAATCAAACATCCATCAATGTTTTATACCGATTAAATCCATCAGATTTGCTGGGGGACTGTAGCCAATCCCAGTTTGAATATAAAGTACAGCACACACCATGGGTACAGGTAACCAGTCACAGAGATAAAACAAGATGGACAACCATGCTCTCTCATACTTATGGGAAATTTAGAGTCTCCATTTAAAATAACATGCATGATTTTGGACTGTGGGAGGATGTACCTGGAGAGAGAGGTTTCTCACCACGTCAAGAGTTGGGCATCTCATGCCACCATCAGAGGTCTTGTGCAGTTTAAGATTTATTGGGTCAAAGCAGTTTTAGCAGCAATGCAGTCAATAAGTAAAGGTCCTCTGGGTATTTTTTTCTTAAAGGGATTTTCACTAAATCTTTGCTTAATTTATGTGTTTTAGCATCCTATGGTGATATTTTATTTGGGGTTCAAACTGAAAGTTGTGTTGAACATAGTTTTAACCTCCTGAGACCCGAGCTTTTATTTGGCATGCATTTTAGCTTTTTTTTTAAAGATATATGAGATACATATTTAATTAAATGTTTTTACAATTTTGTTCTGACAGTCCCATTGACTCATTTACAGTTTTTCTATTACACAATAAGAACATGATTGGATGGAAATGTATAAAACCATTTTACTTTAGATTTCAAACAGTGTCTGATAGCATCTGCTATGAGGTCAAGAGGTCAAAGCTGAAAGAAAAAAAGAAGTATCATAGTAAAGAGAGACAAAAATGCAACGTCCTCTTATGAGGACACAGGGTCTCAGGAGGTTAAAATAATATTTCAAAATCATCTGATAGTAAAAATGGTTTTGGAAGGTTACAGAACTGAAATGTATCTACACTGTGTTTCAGTTAGAAGCTCCACAGTGTTAACTGTTGGTGTTTAACAGTATGTTGCATCAGTGCTATAGTTTCTTTGGTGCCATTTGTCCAATTTGTTTAAACTTTAATGGGAAGAAAAATTACACCGGGCTAAAAATTGCTATGAAGATGGAATCTAAAATGCATCGCAACATCATAAACAATGCATTTAATGGAAATGAAGAAATAAAACTTGAAGAAAAGGCTAATATAAAAAAATAAAATAATGAAATCTTTGAGTGATTTCATTATTTTATTTTTTTAATTATATCGATTCTTATCAAATCCTTTATATAAGTGAATTAAAAATTGATAAAATGAGATCAAAACAACTGGTGACCTGTCCAGAGTGCACTCCGCCTCTCACCCGTTGTTTTATTGTCTCCATCTCCCCCAGTGACCCAGTTGGGATAAGGCAGTATAGAAAATGGTAGGATGGAGGGATATTTCAAAAGAAAAAAAAACAGAAAAAGATCACAAAATTGCAATTTCAAACAAGAACCACTGTGTTGTGTATATAGGATGTAAATGGGCAACTTTTTGATGCATCAGCATAAAGCGATTCTATATTGATTTCCTACTGTATATTGACAGGAGCAGTGTGGTCTAATTCTGCTCCCTGAGGGAAGAGGGTGATCTGTATGCATGGAAATACTGTTCCATATGGATGACCCCCCTCCGGCTGAAGTGTGGTCAGTGCTGGTTTTGAGTCTTTTGTGTGTGCAAATAGCTTGCAGGTAGTGATCTAGTGTATGATTGGGTCTTTAGAAGACTTTTAAAGGTGTGTGATTTGATGACTGGGACCACAGATAGACCTCACTTTTAGTTCCAGCTCCCAGTGAATGCAGCATGTCAGCTTCAGGGTTCTATATGGTGGCAGAAAGCCTGTCTGGAGTACAAAGAATCTGTAAAAAGACTGTATGAACTAGCTGCTTTAGAACATATGGACTTGACAAATAAGGGCAACTAATGGTGTTGTGAAAGTGAAACTCATCAGAAATATCACCGTCATGGATACCATAAAATCCACCAGGGGGAATTTTTCCTTTCGTAAGTGGAAAATAAAAAAAAATTAAAAACACAAGTTATATCAACTCACAAAAATATGAAAGAAAAACAGAAAAAAATGGAGGAAAAGGCAGCTAATGGTGTTGAAAAAGTGAAACTCATCAGAAGTATTACTGTCATTGATACCATAATTTCCACCAGGGGGAATTTTTCCTTTCGTAAGTGAAAATAAAAAAAAAAATTAAAACACAAGTTATATCAACTCTCAAAAATATGAAAGAAAAACAGAAGAAAATGGATGAAAAGCAAAAAGCATTCATTCTTTTAATAGGTTGTCAAGAAACAAACAGCAGCAACCTGGGCATGGAACAAATAATTAGTCTGCTGTCATTCGCCCACAGTGGCGCCCGACCGTGTCCGGCCATTAAAAGCACCTCACAGGAAGAAGATGAGGAACCTCTCCACCCAGACCGCCGTTGCCTGCCGCGCGGCCTTTTTTTGTCGCCTTCTGCAAACGTGCTGCATCACGGTTTTCTCTAACATTGTCATGTTTGCTATAGTTAAACTGAAATCCGACCTTAAAAGTGAACTTTTCACAGCCTTAAGGTGGATGTGTTACCTGGGAACCACGCCAGACCAAACTGTGGGTAAAGGAGCATGTGACCGTTTGGTTAGTGGAGTTTGACAGATGTTCCAGATGCAGAAGATGTAACCATTTCTGTACGTAAAGAACACCAAAAAGAATCCTTTTTTTTTTTATTAGTTGAAAAAATAGGGTGATAAAAAAAAATAATAATAAAAAAAAAGAAAAAAAGAAAAAGAAAATAGGCTGGAAAAAAGGGAAAAAAGAAACAAAAAGGGAAAGAAAAAAAAGAAATCAATTTCTACAACAATGCACATAGCACAAAGACTATAAAGGGACTAAAGTTAAAACTAAAAATGAGGGAAAAGAAGGCAAATTTCAGAGTAAAACTTGCAGGAAACCCATTGCTCAACACCAATTGAAAGAGTATGAAGACATCTCGCTGCTTGAAAGCAAACCTTAAAGAAAGGAGGGGAGACTTGCACAGTGCCATGTGCCTTAGTCCCTGTTTTTTATATATGAACGCAACAGAAATTATTACTATAATTAAATAACAGGCACGGCACATGTTAACAACAACAGAAAAGAAGAGACATTTGGAGGCATGTGTTAATTCATATGTTTATTGTATGTATTTGCAAAGCAGTTTGACATGGCTGAGAAAAATTTAGTTTTGGTTTGTTTTCTCTGGATCCCTGGACATGGTATTTATTGATGGTTGGTTGTTTTCCAATTTAGCGTGAACCCTGTCTTGTTCTCGATGTCAGCTTTTAAATCACCAGCTTCTATTTTGTGTGAGTTCAAATTGATAGATTGTAGTTCTGACACATAACACGGATTACAGACAGTGAACAAACACAAAAAAAGAGTTCTTGTTCGTGTTCAGTACTAAAACCTTTGTATACAACACTTACGCAGAAACTTTAGAAAGGACTTTTCCCAAAAGGAATGTGTCTTTTAACCCAAAAATACATGATCTGCCTCGTGACCAGGTATTCCCAAGGCCCTGAATGCAGCATCTAGTTTATTCTCTAGGTGTTATTGGTTGATGTGAGATGACATCACGTTTGTTGTGAAGCAGCAGGCAAAAAAAAAAGAATAAGCTCCTTTAAAATAAATGTCCTGCAGCAGAGCTGCATTTGAAAAGCCCTGTTGGTTTTCACTTTAAATAGTCCCACAGGATTCTTCAGAAGCCAATCCTTTTGGGGATTAGGCGTGCCAACAACAAAAACGGCTTTGTCTGAAATTGATGTTTCCGTCTCTTTCAAATCCCGTGTAAGTTGATGAGCACCTGGGTGCCAACAAACCAAAATTCCCCTCAGCACTCCCACAGTGGCATCAGTGATATTACAGCTGACAGTGCCAAGCAACATCTCTTTGATTTTTTTCTTTCTCCCCCGTCTATCCACTCGAATGAAAATTTGAGCGAGGGAGATTTTAAATGTCAGCGTGCTGATGACATAATAAAAACAATCTGTGAGGCTGCATCTGGGCCCAGCTCTGGATTACAGAGCTATCTTTAGATCTAGACTGCGGTTATACAAAGATGCAAACAATTGTGCTTCTTCTGCGTGAGAATAAAAGCGCCTGCACTTACCGAGAGGTGTTTTGATGCTGTCTTTTTTAAATAAAAAAGCACATAACGGCCAACCGAATTTCTAGATTAATCTAATTTTTTTTATTAAATTCCGTGCAGTTTTCAGACAATAGAGAGGCAGTGGTATCGTCCCACTCCTAAAACAATAGAATACCCCAGAACAGATCTGTCCAGAATTCCACAGGGCTATTGATCAAAAACACCTCTGTTCCTTAACATATTTGGAAATCTTCCATACTATAGGCACTGATGCACCACCATAATACCATCCCAGACTCTGGTTTTGGCATTTTTCCTCTAACAAAATGACTGGAATGATGCTTTTCCCCTTGGACACATAGACCACTTTGTTCACAAACATCTCCAATGTACAATAGACTCATCTCATTTAGTCCATCTGACAGAAACTTGTGCTTAAACAGTTGGTGCAGGGTTGCATTTTGACACATCAATATGATATATTTCGGGTTACATTTATGGCTACAGCAGGGGACTTTGCTGAATGAATCGTTTTTCATGGTACTCCTGAGCCAGTGTGACTGGACCAATCACAGTGCTGTGAAAATCCTTCTGTCTGAGGTCTTAAAAGTCATGTACCTGCGCTTTTTTTCACTCAACTCTTCTCTTTTTCAATATTCTGCACGGTAGATGCTGAAAGAATGTCTCTGAAATATGGCACTGAGGAATGTTTCCTGCCAGTTTAATGAGTCCCAGTTTAAAGCAGAGGGGTGAGTTAGAATACTTAAAGCTTGTTTTAAAGTAGTTTTTCATTTATACACTATTCTGAAATCCTCGCTAGATGCCATTGATATTTTTACATTGTAATAGCTTAAAGATCAGTCAGGCATGTACATTTTAGATTTAAATATTGTTCACTTCTTAACGTTCTTGAATGTGTTTCAGTTTTAAAAAAATGTTTTTCTTTTTTCTTTCATTAAATCAAAGTAGGTATGTAGTCTGAAAACTGTATGCTATAAAGGTTTGATATAGCAAAAATCTTATTTAGGGTGTTTTTGCATTTTAGAAAATCTTCTGGTGACAGGGGTTAGAAACACTGGAGAGGAATACTGCTTTATAAATGATTATCAAATGCACCTAGCAGTAAGGTCAACATGAGTTTAATTTTTCAATTCATTCAGAAAGTATGTATTCAGGTCCTGATGGCAATTAGTTCAGAATATGCCCAACGTCTTTATCTATGTTTATGCAAAATAATAAGCACTATTTTTCATCATATTTGAAAAAAGAAACATTGGATCTTTTTCTGAAAACAGTCCTTATTGGGATTAAACCTGTCAGTCGAATATTTTTTTTATATTTTTGTACAAACAAAAGAATAGAAAAATAGAGTTTGAAGTTCCCAGTCGAACATGGAAGCACTCCATATCAACCAGACTTCAACACTTTGAGATTTCATGAAGGTACTTGAAGAGAAAAAGCCAAAAAATAGTTGACATCACAGCTCTTTTGAGCATTGCCAGTTCATGCTGATATGACACCTTTTTCAAGCATGTTGAGTCATTGTAGATGAAGCACCACTGTTGTTCAAGCCAAATGATATGAAAAAAAAACAAATGGCAAATATTTACAATTTTAACGATCCAAATATGCTGTATGCATATTTGGATATTGCATTTAGTGTACATGAAATTGTGATTTACACCAAGAAAATTAAATTAAAAATGGTTTACCCCAGAGGGAAATGGTTCATTTGGAATTCAATCTTCTGGTTGAATAAAGCCTCCGAAATGTTGAAGTTATCATGCCACTAAATGGAAAGTATCACTCCAAAACGGCCAACAATTAACCAACTTAACTGAAGGGATGCGCAGAAGGCCACTATTGTTAATCAATTGTCACAAATATTCCAGAAAGAATTCATCAACATGAAGAAATGGCGGGGAAACGATTTTCATGAAAATCTTGCGCTAAGTATTTGTGTTTTCCCCCTTAAAAGAGTAATGCACATCATAGAATTGTTTTTTTTATTTATTTTATGCTGTCATGTCTTATTCCATTAAAGCACTCTTCTAACCTTTTTTTGTACATCAGGCCAAATGCTGACTTGATAACAATGAGACAATGCTAAAGAGAGAAATAAAAGAAACAGTGAATATTACAATTTCTTCGAGAAGAGTCAAAGAAATGGTCAAATTCAAGGAAAGAAAACTGGAGGACAATGAAGCCCTCGAAAATCATTAGCAATCAACATTTAAGTGTGTGTATTTTATGGCCAAAAACCTTTAGTCAATGCCAGTGTAAATGTATCAAATGTGTCAAATCAAAGAAATATAACAATATTCTCACAACTTTGCTTTTATAAAAATGGCAGTTCACACAATCCCAGTTTCAAAAAGACAAGAAGACTGTTAAAAAACATTTTAGATAACAATGGAATGCTGTGATTTACAAACCTGACATCTCAGTTTTCTGTTCTGATAAAAAACTTTTTTATGTATGTTAAGAACATGGTGTCTGTGGGACTTAATTTCCCAAATCCTGTATGTTTAGGAACTTAACCCATGATATCTTAACCTGCTGGGTGACATGGTCTAGGTCTGTCCAAATAATTCTCCAACATCCAGTCCCGCCTCAGTCACTTTTCAGTGTTTTATTTTCGGTTGTTTCTTTTTAAATCGCCCTCCCAAAGTATGAGTAGTTACTGTCATGGATGCGGTTCCAGCCTCCAGAGGGAATTGAGTTTCTGCCTCCTGCTCGCTCTCTTTCTTTCTCATCAACTGAAAGCGGCGTTTCGGTCCCATTACCATTGTCATGCATCATCCCCCTTCCAAACGCGCAAAGGGGGGGTTGATAGGTGTCCGTTTAAGTCCGAACCGCTCACACTCCTCGACAACGAGGGCGCGCGCACTTGTCGAGAGCTCTGCCCTTGGGGGAAACGTTCACCCTGCAAAGCAGACGCCATTTGTCAGCGTTGACGGTGGAAATGTGAGGTTGCCGGGGTTGTTTGTGGAGTAGCTGAGAGAGAAGGAGCACATCACATCTCGGATGACACAGACGATTCTTCATTTATGTTATAGAATCAGAGCACTTCATCTTTTTCAGTGTTTTTCGTGCTTCAAACTCCCAAAACTCCCGCTGCCGTGCAACACCTTCCCAAATCACTATTTTTTTTAATGAGTTTCATTGAGAGGGAGGAAGTGGAGGGAGCCCGATGTCTCTTGTGATTTTCGGAAAGTGGCCAACATGCTTTATATTCCATTTTTTATTGTAATTCGCCGGGTAATTTCCATGTAGCTTCTTCTCAAATGCAGCTTCCCCCCAGCCGGCTCAATTTGCAGAATAAGGAAGGATGTCTGATGAGGGAGCCTGGCCGCTGTGGAACCAGGTGTTTTACACTGAGGAGTTCTATTTGTTGAAATTCAAATGCCATTTCGGTATGATAATGCAGAAGGCTGAGAGGAATGATCAATGTATGACGAAGCAAACACAATTCGAAAGTGAAATACCTACAAGATTAATGATGGGTGAATTGGCATGCGTGAATATGCATGAGAATGACCTCCCCAGTGCATGTAAGCATGAAGTTCCTTTTGTATTCATCTAATTAGCTGGAAAACACAGTGAAGTTAGTTTTGAGACGAACACAAATGGCATAGATTTTGCAGGAGGAGCAAGTTCTGCTCACTAACTCAGCCTCGAGCTACACACAACAACTTTCCTTCTCTTTACCCCCTGATGGTATTTAAAAAAAATCAATCCTGATGGCTTTTTTGCTCTCAAGAGGAGGCCTCTTCAGTCTCACCTAAAGGTTGCCAGGCCGGACAGCTCAAAATGGAACATTTTAAAAGCGACTGTGCCATGAAACATCAGCAGAAACCTCTTAAAGCTTTCCATTGGCACAACCAACAAACTCATCGGTAGATGATCCTGGTAACTACCAAAATGTAAACTCACTTAGTGTCATGTTCCTCTTATAGGATTCCCCGAAAATGACAGTGTGAAAAGAAACGAAGTCCCCAAAAGAAGGCCGTCGCCAACATCTGATTAAGAAACTGAAAGGTGCAGTCTGCTTCTCAGAGAAGAATGTAGAGAAAAAATTAACTTGATCCAGCATGTTTGATGTGCCATATCTGGAAAAGAAAACCACCCACATACATGCATATGTCTATGTTGAATCCAAGTCTTTTAAATACTTGGTTGAAGTGTTTATATAGTCCTTCAGAGTAATTGGATACCGATAAGAACGATTTTTTACATGGTTTAGAATGGTTGTGCATCAATGTTTTTACTTCTTCTTCTTTCTACTTTGCTATATGGAACTATATATTTGCGTACAACTTTTCTCACATCCACTGCACTTTTTCTCTTTCTGTTTCCTTTTGAGTTGCTCATGATGGAAAGACAGTTGTTTCCCCTTCAAAGGTCTTTCTACACATGCTTTAATAACCCAATGGAGGCACACATATGTACTATCTCTGTGAGGTATGTTCGTGCTTTTCCAGTCTCTAATAAACATTTTTCCATGTCTCATTCAATCCCTATGACATACTGGCATCGTGCGGCCACAAATCACATTATCATTGAAAACAAATCCTTAAGTCCAGGGCAAAGTCACATCTGTAGGAGACGGGGAAAAAGGTTCACTGTGGATATTATCTCACAAATACACAAAGACAGCCTCTTTGGATATCTAAACTCAGACCTTCCTTGCATTACGCCTTCATAGAGGAAGAACTCCTTAATCAGCAGTGGGATAAATGACATTTTAAAACAGGTGGTCCACGAGATGAGCTCCTCTATGAAAAAGATGAACGGCACAACCCTGCCAACAAAAAGAGATGAGCGAGCATAAATGCTTATACGGTTTCCTTGACCTTGCTGGACAAGTGGAGGAAACATCTAAAAAAAAAAAAAAGCCGGCCAGCAATAAGATATCTCTAATAAAATGAGAACTGCCAGACAGTTGCTCTCTAAACTGTGCAGGGGAAAAATATATTGGATAAATGCTTAAGGAAACAATCTAAATCCACCATAACGTAAGAGTGATTCCTATGCCTCATAAGCTGTTTCATGTATTTTTCCAGTCTTACTTTTTTATTCTCAAAGCATATCTTATATATCTGTAGGTCTATCAATATTAATCACATAGAAGATCTTTACTAGTGACCATGAGAATGGCTTTGAGCCTCCTAAACTACTTTTCCATCCCTTATTCCTTGACCCTGTCTTTTCAAACCCGTCACATTGTTATTACTTCTGTACTCTCGTGCACTCTGCCCTCTCATGCTCCACAGCTCAGACTTGTCATCTCAGAAAACATTCAGATGACTCAGCAGTTGTCAGGGAATAGACAGGCGGTCCAATACCGTGAACCGGTCAGCCATTTCGTGATATGGTGTGGGAACGGTCAACCAATCTGAGACGCAAACAAAGAGGATTATTCAAGATTTTATTTAAAGACCAGGAATAAACCTTACTAGTGAGAGAGGAAAATGGAGGTAGCTTAGGGCTACAGAGAAATGGAAGTTTACTGTATAGGAAATACAACAATGGGACAAGAATTTGACCACTTTCATTATTTGTCGTACTGACTCTTTAGGTTTATGGTGGAGAGTCCCATCTGGTATCCCTCAGCAGACTTTCAGTTTGCATCATTGCTTATAGCCACAGATGAATGAATAACAGTTATTTCTGCAGAGTTGTTCGACGCAGGACTGAACACAGACTATATTGTTTTTCAACTCAAAGGGAAGTATTTTGAGGTGTCATTTTTTTTATTTAGTCCATTCTTTGTCCTAGTGAAATGTGAAATTCAGTTATACTTAAAGAAAAGAGACAAAAATCTACAGTTACATCTTTGAAATACAGTAGAAAACGGTTCCATTTGTGCTTTATAAAGCTAATGACAGGTAAAAACGTGTTAGAGCTCCACCATTTCCCACAAATATTATATAAGAGCCCTTCCAAATGTCTTTCGATAAGTATTATGCAATATTTAAACCTTGCCATCAGCCAATATGTCACTATTCGTGACATGTATCAAGCAGGATAAGTAGTAACGCTCCTCAAGACATGAATCCAAGTTAGTTTTTTGTAAAAAAGAAAAAAAAAAGGGATAAAACCAAGCCCAAATGATTTTCTTTTATCTCCTATAAGCCCAACTCAAACAGATGGAATATACCAATACTAACATTACAGGTCTTTAGACCTCATGTGAGCATGTTTTAGAGGGTAAAACAAGTTTGACGCTCCTGTTTGATTGATGCTTTTAATAATTTCATTGAGAGATTCAATGACTGGATCTGATTTGTCTAAATCATTAAGTTGCTGATCATCTACCATCACCACCTTACAAATATAATAACAGAATGAGGCCGAGAAAAAATACATGGAATGTGTCTTTACTCATATGTAGCACCCATAAGAAAAGGTTTAATTTTGTATAATATTTAGGAACACGGTGTCACAATATGTTTTGAAACGGATGCATTATGCTGAAATGGGGCGCGTGTTAAAAAATAACCCGGCATGCTGAGCTTCCCGCTGAGCAGTGTCTCACAACAAGGGATATAATCTGTGATTTTAACCCGTCATAACAATCAGAGGAGGAGCGCTGTGAATAATTAGCTCAAAACACAGACGGTGTTTATTCTGCTCAGCAGAGGCACAACAGCCAGAGAAAAAGAAGCGATTCTATTTCTGTCGCCTGTGAGAAAAACACAGGGATCCTGCAGTTTTTCCGAAATGGAATTTTAAGGACGCCTCGACAAGTTGCTTAGAAACCCTCGGGGTGAAATGAGCTTGTTTGCTGAGTTTCTTAGACTTAAATGACAAGGCTAATATATTTCTATGCTTATCTGTTTGGTATGGAGCCAGAGCTGAGGGGCAGTTTGCCAACTTACATATAAGACTGGAGGCTGGGGGTTATGAATTTGGTGGGAAGAGGCTGATAGCCTTTGCTAATAGCAAAGAAATATGCTTCCCACTAATTGCATTGTAATTATGAAGTTTATGCACATGTTCTTTTGTATGAACGATCAAATTCTAAGTTCACAAATTTGAATTTAAAGAAGACTTGGTCAGTTTTGGGCTGAGAATAGAAGGTACAGTACATAATAACGGAAATTATACAACTGATAGTTCATTTAAAATCATATAATAAGCTTTTCTTGTCAATGTAATATTGTCTTTGTGAAGTATGCATAATCCGAACAAACCCGGGTCAAAGTTTTTGTCTGACAATTAGCTAAAAATGCATTTGTCACTGTGCCCAATGTTGTTGTTTTTTAGGTCTCTCCAGTCCATACCCCATGCCTGAGTTTCTAGATAGGATGAGCTTCTGCCCCAAAGAGGGTGTTACAGTTTACCACCGACTTGTAGGAGGGAAAATTGGAGCATGAGATTGTGGAGAAGATTTGTTGCCGTGAAGTGTTTTGCTGAATCTTTACAGAACCAGAACGCTTTAATTGCAAATTGTCCCTAAAGGTCAAAATCCCAGGAAATGAAAAGGATCAGATTTGGAAAACTCCATGGGGGGTTTGGAATTATCTTTAGAGAGTTGGTCCGGAAGTCAGACTTCTCAAGAGTGTGTGAAACACCCTTGTCTTAATTCATTTAAACTCAAGATAAGGTTCAATTTACAGTCTGAATTCATTTTCATTTAAACTTTTTGTGCTTTCTATTTATCAGTGACGACAATATAGTGTTTCTGCTTATATAGCTAAATAATTTACATTGCTCCACAAAACTTATAAAGATTTTCTTTTATTTTTGATAGCTTGAATACTGATGCAGCATCATCTTTTTGTCCATTCATTTCTGCATCTTAAACCTGCAAGACATCCCAAAATGAGGCGGGGGACTCAACATGCTGACGATGTAGCTTAAAGCGCTGATGAATCAGAAATTGAGTCGTATCTTTAAAGGGAAGAGACTTAGGAATGCAGCATTAGTCCAACATTGACCTTGCATAATGAAATAGATATTGATATAGATAATGCGATATTTCTGCTTTGAAACAATATTCTTCCATAGCATCATTGGAATGTGGATTGCATTGGGAAACCTTTGCGTAGCTTTACAAAACACACTCAAATCCCAAATGCCGTGTAACAATAATATACTCACTGTGACCTTTTTTAAGCAGGTGATAACCTTTCGGGTCTCTGAGGAATCTCGGGTGAACTTTAATTCGCTCGAAATAGGTATTGGAATTTGTAAGATGTTTTTTTTTTTTAAAGAAATGGACACAGACTGCTTTGGTGTTTTAACCTGAACCTAAATTAAACAGCCATTTGATATCAGCATCAACGTATTTTTTTAAAGTAGGACATGCAATGGTTCTTTCAGTCAAAAGTGAGTTCCACCTTCTTGGCAGCATTAATGCAGAAAAGTAAAGAATTTAGAGCATTGGTTTCAAAGGGGCAATGTATGTTTAAGTAGGGAGTGCAAATCCAAGCCTTTGCACACAATAAGGAGGCATTGGCTATGGAAGAAGAGGCTCCCTGAAAAAAAGGAAAGGTATACCCATGAAGAAAATAGCAGTAATGGCCTTTGCATTATTGTGCACCTTCAGGCGTGTCTGCAGAAAGAATAGGGTGACAAATAACAGCTGAAACACACCGCTTTGGCATCTCTTTTGGCAGAATTTCATCAATAAAAATAGTAGTGAGGAGTAAAAATGACATCTGGGACAAGTGCAGAAGCTAAGCTTTACTGTTGCCATCCTGAGAGGACAGCTTCAAAGTTCTTACCGTAACTCAAATGTGCAAGAAAAACACACTTCTTAAAATCCTAATTTGTTGGTTTTCATACCCGACTGCCTGAGTAGTCAGTTGGGATTAATGAATGAGATTATGTAGAGACGACTCTGAACAGAGGTGTTACAAATAGCCGGATTGTCAGAATCAGGATCTGTCACTGATGAGCATACCTGTTGTTTCTTTAACATTTTTATTGGATGTGGTTTTGCAAATTCCTGAAATTGATAATTTTTCAGGCTAATGGACGTGGATTTGTATCTGTGTGAGGACCTCGGCTGGTTTACAAAATCCTTTCTGATGCTCCTGCCAAACATTTGGACACAAGTGTTCATAACGTACTATAGATTGTAAATTTTGGGGGTTGCAAAACTTGGAAAAAAGCTAAGTTTCCTGCCAATAACAATTAGTGTTGTGTTTACAGCCAGTTTCAAAGTCAAGTCATTTTAATGTCCTCTGAAGTGACGGAGACATGGCTGTGTGTTTATGCGTGCGCGCTGAGGAAAATTGCTGGCTCTTAACAGACCATCACTAATCACTTGATGCAGCCAGAAGAGTCTCTGTGGTCAATTATAAAATCATGATGTGCCAACCTACACAGGCGGGCCAGTTTCTCAGCAGTGTGTCCAAGACCAGGACCTGCATTTTCAATAGTTAATCCACATAAGATCCAAATGTCATCCTCTGGATCTTGTAAGAAGATCTGTAAGAACTTGTTTGTTTGTTTTCTGCATTGCAGTAAACAGTTTAATTGTATATTTGTGTTTAAAAACCATCTCATAGTGTTCCGATTTGGTATCGCTTGCAAAATTAGAGTGATCATTCTGATGAAATCTTTGAATTTAAACTAATTCTGCCTTCGTCAACA
This sequence comes from Menidia menidia, assembly GCA_907169785.1. NCBI lineage: Eukaryota > Metazoa > Chordata > Actinopteri > Atheriniformes > Atherinopsidae > Menidia > Menidia menidia. The sequence goes on from CAJRST010001113.1 coordinate 17,052,001, forward strand.
GTGTAACGCTGTAATAGAGACAAACAATACAAGATCACAGAGATTTCAAACTATATATTACAATACATGGCACCATATACGCTGCTGCCTGAGGCAAGATGGGTTAGCAGAAGGAGAGGAGGAGACTTGGAATGGAAGGCTTCGTTTGACAAATGGAAGTCAGCTCTGAATGCAGACAGAAAAAAGTATGTGTTTTTTTTCCTCAACCTACTGAACATAAGTATTCATACAGAATCATAGCAGGGCAGCGGTCTATCGTTCTGTATTTGTTGCGAGGTTTGGATTATCTTTAAGACTGGATAACAGATACTGAATTAATGATTCATCAGACCAAGCATGTTATATCATGTTTTATGTTTATATATATTGGATCAGTGTGTGTGTGTGTGGTTGTTTGTGCTTGTGTGTCTCTGTGTGGCCCTGTGATGGACTGGTGGACCGTCCAGGGTGTACCCTGTCTCTCATCCATTGACCACTGGGATAGGCTCCATTAGGGAATAGGCGGTTACGAAAATGGATGGATGGATTATATGAATTTGAATGATTTCTAAATCCGTTTTTTAACGTTGAAGCGCCTTAAAACTCCTCCTCTAAAGATAGATGAGACAGGTTCCTTTTTACTTTAAATCTCTTAACAGATATTTCAGTTCTTGATCAGATGTTGATCTTGTGTTTTATCAAAAATGACAAAGTGTCCAAGACATGTTAGAATGCATCAACTTTGCAAGTCCCAATTTGTGTCATTTGACAGCCAAGAAATGGCCGATACATTTTTTTTTTCAGGGCAATGAAGTGTGTTATCCAGTGTTCCACGTTTGGCTTAACAAAGTGAATGAAGAAAAGATATCCCATAATTCTTTCATTTTCCAGAAATTTCATTTAGCATAGTTCATGGAGATGCCTGCTGGCTAATTTCACACTTTATTCCAGCATATGGAATGATGATGAAAAGTATGATGTAAGATGTCCAGCAGTACAAATAAAGATAAAACACAGTCTAAGCACACGTTCTTAACAAAATGTCCATGTCTTGCTGTATGTTTAAAGAAGAAAAGCATGCCTGGATATGATAGCTTTCAATCACTGCATTGATTAAAGAAAAAGACATTTCATCAATAGACACTATATAAGAATTCTGAATTCCAACATATTCAACATTTCGGGGACTTTTTTAATCAGTGTATCCATAACGGTGGCAGAAATTGGATTTGACACCCATTTTGATTTTTGTTGGGTTATATATTAAAGCACGAGGGGAACAGATGTGTGAAAACATTAAGTCAGTGTAGGATATGGGTCCCTAGCCAAAGTTCTAATTTTTAAAAGCTTTTCAGTGTTGCAGCTTGTTAGCCTCATTTGAAATCTGGGCAATTACAAATAGCTTCAAAACTCTGATCCTGCAGATTTTGTCATAACAATGGATTATTCCAAGCAACAGGACAATGTTGACCTATAGCCAAAAAGCATTAGAGAGCTAAAAGAAGACAGTAAAGGAATCTCATGCTTGTGATTTAGCAGGTTTTGATGCAATTTAAAAGTAAAGAGGAAACTGTTTAATCCAAGACACGTTTTTGTAAATTGTAATAACATTCATTCATTTTCAACTATATCACTCATTAGTTAAACCAACTTCATTATGAATATTTTGAATGACGGAAAGAAACATTTACCAACATACTAATATTCTCAAAAGGGAAAGGAAAATTAGATGCAAAGTGAATGGTGTTCACAATACCCTGACTCGATCATCCCTTAAATTTCACAGCTAGAGCTAAAAAATAACTGTGCCTGTGGCTCCAGACTCTTGCAAATCTAAAAGCTTTATGCGAGGAGAAAATAACAAATCCTGAAATGAGATACAAAAGCTGTAAAAAAACAACAAAAATACATTTCCAGGTATATCCGACATATTTCAGCGGATGAAGAAACAACGTTATTCAAGTATACCATCTTCAAATATATGCTTTTTTAAAACTTTCTCATTCATTCACAGTAACTGTATAAGTAAACCGAGTGCCAGATCGTGACATAGTTATAGAGAATTCACAAAACTCAGTCTTACATGTCCTATTGTGTAAATATATCTTATCTAGATTTAATCAAGCGTTGTGATAATAATAGGACTACGGAACAATCCGTGTCTTCAATCACATTATGTCACATTATGTCCCTCAAAATCAGAGATGGAGGTCCTTGACGCAGACTGCTAATGAGTGGCCTGTTATTGTGGCCCCGCGCATAATGCCTGCACTGTGCACGATTCCAGCCATGCGCGCGGAAAATAATAACTGTGCCTCTTACTTGAAGCATGGAGAGGATTCTGATTGCCGGGCCATGCGAAAGAAAAAAACCCTGAATGCCTCATTCATCCGAGCTAACCGTGGCCTCGGAACTGAGCCTGCGCTGGTCTGTTTGGCTTTGGGAAACAAGGAGACGTACAAATCATGGCTCCTTTGTTTTGTTTGCGGGGCCATTCCACCGGGGCCGTGCTCTGCTGGTGGACGGCCAGCTTCCATTAAAGTGGCACTCCACGGTCTTGCTTCGTGTTTTCGACATTAGTGCCGTTGTCGTTTTGTTTTGCACATCAATTGTGTAGTGGCTAAAAACCTTTTCCTTGCCACTCTTGCAGGACGTGAAATTAAACTCGCTTAAATAACTCATTTTCTCCACAACGTTACACAACTCGCGTCTGTGGTTGCTTGTTGGCGCCCATCAGTCAGAATTCTGGTTTCTGAGATTTTTTTTTCTGGGACACAGAATTTTTTTTT
>CAJRST010001113.1:17076496-17090177 GCA_907169785.1 Menidia menidia
GGGGGAGACGGAGTGAATCTTGGAGCCCATGTCAGTGCCTGGGAGTTACCCATTGCTCTGAACTTTTTGATTTTATAATATGATTAGAAAAGATATGCTTTGTGTTGTCTTTTGCGTTGGTTTTGTCCAAACCGGACAGCTTGCTGAAAGCTGTTATCGACTAATTTTAGCTTCATGGCGTGAACTTAGCTAGGCTAGCGAGCGCTGGCATTGTCCAAAAGGATGAACCCAAGAACTTAGCTGAGCTAGCGAGTGTTACAACTGTCCAAAAGGACATTAAACCTGTACAACAGCACTCCCTTGAGTTACCTCAGCGTTTTACGGGTCGCAGTCTGTCGCGATGGTACTGCTCCAGGCTTCAACCGCAGCCTTGTTGCGAAACCTCTGCTGAGCTCGCCAAAGTTGGTGAAGTCCCTCTCTTCAAAATGTGATCAACGTTCAGCCATCCTTGCTGTCTATGAAACCTGTCACTGTCTGAGCTAGCTGAATTCTGTGGGCGGGGTCTCAACTGGGCGAACAAATGAATAGTAATGAGGTCAGTCAATACTCTGATGAACTTTTCTAATCGTCGTGATTTCTGCGCTTATTTCTTTTCAGTGGCTGTAGAGGACAGATGAGGTAACAGTTCATTCTCAAATTCACTACATAACACAATCACATATGAACCTAACATATTTTTTAGAATATAAGTAAAAACGGTTTTGTGTGGCAGGGCACATTTAAGTCAGCCACAGTTTCTTAATATATTACCAAAAAAACAGGAGCAACGATTTACTGAATGTTCAGATCTGCTGTCCATGGTGACCCCGCCTGTCGCCCACTGTATGCTGGGATAGGCTCCAGCCCCCCCCCCAGCGACCCCCGTTGGGAATAAACAGTACAGAAAATGGATGGATGGATAGATGTTCAGACCTAAAGGGGAATAAATTAAATAAAGGGAAACTGTCTGTACAGCTCCTGAGAGTTGAAAAGTCAACATTTGGGTATGAGCACCTGTATTCTTCACCACAGCCTGAGCCTTTTTAAACTGAAACATATCTCTGGGCTTCTTAAGGGACATCCCAACGCTCCTCTCTGGATGTTGGCTGACTTTTCTTTAGTTCTGTCAAGTTAATCCCACAATGCTTCAAGATTTTGAGGTCCAGCCTCTTGGGAGGTTTGATCCTCCAGGCCTGTTTCCACTGTTTTTTTCTTTTCTTTTTCTTTTTTTTGTTTTTAGTCCACATCTTGTGTCATTTCGCATAGCTCAGCATTTTCTCCCCGTTTCCCTTCCTTAAGAAAGGCTCCTCGACAACCACCTTTCCAATGAGAATATTTCTGCTCTGGCTTTAGCTGGATCAGCTGAAAGTCCAGATGCATCTCTTAGGTCCTGGGTCAGATCAACATTTTCTTCTTGTTGCATTAAAAAAAATAAGCATATCTATCAGGTACTGGTCATCTCCAGTGGTTATTTTATGTGGAACAACCACTTTTCTGTCCAGTTTCCTCAGTTCAAGAGAACTTCCTGCCTAAAATACTGAAACATACCAAGCTCTCAGTCTGTTTGGACTGTTTGTTGCTGCAGAAATGGAGATGGACGTCGACAGTGAGGTTTCATCAGAAGGCTTCCAGTCAAATGGTCACCAGATACTTAAAGAATTGGTTTTGGCTCAAGACTTGCAGAGTATGTGCATAATTTGTCTATTTTTCAAGTTTGACTGATTGTTTTAAAAAAGATTCTAATTGATTATTATTGTTATTTGTCTCTGTCACTATTGCACACGCTCAGTTCAGAAGAGCTGGATTAGCTGGATCACAATGCATTACAGAGGAAACGATTGATCCCTTGTCTTTTTTTTCCTTTTTGTACATCGACGCACTTTGTTGCCGCAGAATCGACTCTGGTTTGATTCCCATGCAAAAGATTGTGTGCCTAATGTGAGAAACGACTGCGAGGGCGCACGCCGGGGAGCCAGCCACAGAAATCTGCTTATTGTTCCTGCCGTGTTGACAGCACTCCGCCTGCCCTCAGAACGCTCAGCCGACACTCTCATCTATCAGGTTGTGATCACACGGTGACTGATAACATCATTACTATCAGCCCCTGCTCCCGATGCCTCACTGTCACCAGAAACTCCATTACAACGTGTTCATCTTTCCACCCAGAGCTGTTTGCTGTCACGCTGCTGGGAGGCTGGATTGACTTCAGACCCACTCGCAGTCAGAAACATCACACGTGTTCCTTCCACCGGGAGCGGTGCAGCTGGTAAAACCTGACAGCCACACCGAGCAGGAGAGGAACATTTCTCATCACACGCTCAGCTTTTTTAACTGTGACTTATTCGGGAACAAATGCCTCTTAAAGGTTCGAACGACACAAACAACTCGCCAAAGTCAAGAAGATTCATATTTCTTTTGCTTCTTTGGTTGTTGGCTCTCATAAATTTCAAAGCTTTCGGACCTGCCATCTCTGTGATTGAATTAATCCTTTGAGCAGTTATTATACATCCTAATTAATCATGGGATTTGACGGCCGAGGGAGCTTTGAGCTTATGCATGCTTCTGTCTGTTCTCCACACTGGTGTCTCAGGTCTTTGTTTTGCTTCTTTTTTGTTTTGATGAGGCAGTCATTGTTTCATTCAACTCAGGCTCATTTCCTGTGCTAATGGCTCTTCTTTGTTGTTAAAATGATGGATCATTCTCTCCATTCTCTACGAGAAGAAGTAGTGAAAGAATAAGTGTCCTTCAAATCCATGTCGCTTGTCAAAGTATACTTTAAATGTGTTGCTTTGATGTTGGGAAATAATCCTTTGTGCCTTTAAAGACCCACATAGATAAGTGAAGTGCTGCCACGTTCGGTCTGTGGCACATTGCTCTTGGGCTTCTCTGCTGGTGTAAGGATGGTTAGCTCCCACAATGAATCCATACTTCCTCCTCCAGTACTCCTGGCAGGTATTTTAGCGGCTCCCATGGAGAGCAATATCTAAATGTGTAACATTTTTTCAAGTCCTGGATTTCATCTTATCCCATAGGGAGTTGGTTGAAGAGGTCGGACAGGACCAGCTCTTTTTTTCATCCATTTATTGTTTTGACCCAAACTTAATTTCGGCCTTGGGTACACAGTTATAAAGGTTATGGACTTTGTCTTCCAATTTTTAATATTTTAAAGGCCTTTTCACTGACCAGATTGAATATACACGGAAAAACTAGCGGTGGGTTATCTGACAACAAGACGAAGACGTCCCACAGACCCTGTAATGAGTTCTCTGTTTGCTGCGAAAACAGAACTTTGGGAGGCCGTTCCCCTTAAATTGCTCTGAGTTAATGGAATTGTCGACTCGAGCGCTCTTATCTCCACCATTCAGCTTCTGCACCGCCGAAATATGGAATGTAAAAAAAAAAAATTAAAATCTGAATGACCAAGTCATGCACATATTTCTCCAGACACATTCTTCTCAAGAAACAGCTAATTCATGACATATTTTCAATCCTTAAAAAACTTCTTTTAAAATTTTTGAATTGAATGTTTTGTGTATTCATGAAAAATGGTAAAATCTTAGAAAATCTGTAACATATTTTTTTCATAAGGACTCATTCAGATATTCAAGTAAAGAAATGCAGCTTTTTTTATCTGCTGACTGTGGGCAAAGATACAGGTTCAAGACTCCTGACTTGGCTTCACTTCTCAGTCCCAGAGGCTCAGCCCATCATTTATATTGTATTAAGACAGACTCAGTCTGTTAACATTGCTTATATTGAGAGGTAAAGTCGGGCTTGATGGGAACAATGGTTTGACTCGTATGAAAGTGGATCACTGTTGATCATTTATTTACTCTTACACTCACCTAAATAAGCAATAGACAAACCGCATCAGCCCAGCTGTTGTTGCTAGCTGGAACAGTATCCCTGATTACATAAAGAACACTCCCAGCCCAAATGACTTGAGTCTGTTTCAGGGATACGCTGTCGTTCTGACAGATTGTTTACAGCTGCTTTATTTTCTCCCCTAAAAAGCCAAATGAGCCACGAGTGAATGAGTCTGCTTAATGCGATGAATGGAAACTAGGTGCTGGTTCCAATGAAAACTTTCAGCGTGACAAACGGAGCATCTTATTGGCGCTGCTTCGCAGACCAAAAGGAAATGGCTATTCTGCGAAACACTCACCATTTGTGTCATAAGGTGTTTTGACAAATCAGTATTTAGTGCCTCCGTCTGTGCAGTTAGCCAGTTTGCCCAAATGTGTAGTTTTCTTGTTATCAGTTTAATAATAAACAAACAGGATGGGATTGGTTTTGCCTTCTATGCCTTTTGCTTTGTTTCCAGTGTAGTGCTGCTAAAGGTCAACTGCACGTGGGGGAAATCTGTTAGGGGGCAAACTGAAGCACAGCTACACCCACAGAAGTCCAAAAGCTCAGTCGTTGCTTGTTTGTTTGTGTGTGGATGCATTTATTACACACAGATACTTTTTATTGCACCACAAATGGTCCACAATCCTCTTTGGATCAGGCAAATGGGTTGTCTGATCACATTGTTTTTTTTATTTTTGTTGAACTTTTATTAACTTTATTAATTGTGTAATTTCCAATCTTTTAGTTTGTTTTTTAAGAACTGGGCTCAGTGACTCTGGGAATCATTTAATTTTGTATTAATTATTCATTTTGTTGTTTTAATTTTCCAATGGTAGAAAGTGTATAAACAGCAAATGAAAACAAATAAAGTAAAATACTCTATTTCGGAGATTTTGTCCAAAACATTGTAATAACAACCAGACTCTAGAGTGGGTTGGAGTCCTTCTAGCACTCTCTTTGACCCTTTTTCCGTCCATCACTGTCTGGTTCTCGTATCATGCTTCACTGTCGCTTTAAAGGATGCTTAAAAAGTAGGAAAAATGGTTGAATTTCTCTCAATTTCCTGCGACCTGCGGCTGGACTAAAGGTGGACAGATGAACAATCTCAATGACAACTGAGCAAAGTCAGTCTACTTAGTGAAGGTCAGGAGATGATTGGACAAACAATTGATTTATTTACTTGTGTTTTGTTTTTTTCTTTTGCAGCAGTTCTCGGTTACGTCAGTGATGCAATTTTAACTGAATAAATTACAATTATTGACTAGATTGATTATTTACTACATTAACTGTCTCATCTGAAAATTATGCATTTTAGAAGGCCTTTCTAAATGGTAATTGTAACTTGTAAGTACCCTTTGAGAATTGCCTCCAATGCCTCATCTTTCTATTCTTAAACCATGCAAAGATTTCTTAGACAAAAAATCCAGGACAAAATTTCGTATTCATCGCCATCTGTTGACATTTGAGCGAAATGTCTTTGACTGTCTTTGAATAGGTCAGATTGACCACGTCAGTCATGGCTGAGATGAGAGAAGCCGGTGATTGAGGGGAAACGAGCAGACGAGCTGATGAGAAGAAAGCTCTCGTCAGCCTCATTATGTTATTGCTGTCACACTGCGACTGCCAACTCCCCGCGTCGAGGCAAACGGCAACTTCTGATTGTATTTGAAGTGGTTTGCATCCACAGCTCTGTGTGGCATGTTGTTATCTAGTAGAATCTCTTGTTCCTTTTCTTGAATTCAATTAATTGCAGCACTAGGGTTGTCACGATACTAAAATGTTCAACTCGATACCGATACTCAGGAAAATATTCAATACCATTTTCAATACCACAAGGATAAAAACAAAGACCCCAAAATGTAACTACATTTCGACAGGTTAGCGTCTTTCGTTTCAAACTTACCTATTACTAGGGTTGTCAAAAGTATCGATAATCCAAAAAGTATCCATACTAAAATGTTGTATACGGATACGATACTCATTTTCAAAAGTATCGATACCACCGTGCGAGCCCGCCGCTGACCTGCCGTCGCTGCACCCCTTGTCTGATTTATTTATGTATTTATTTACGTTGTTTATGATCATTAACAATACGTTAGCCTTGCTAGCTGCGGCTAATGGCTAATAATAACACGCCAACATTAATCAAGTACATATCCAACTCCCCCACATCCAACTCGGCCATTTTGATTACGTCACCAATAGGAAGATCCCAGGCAAGAAAATCATAATTGCTTCATGGCAATATAGACATTAATTTAAAGATAGTTAAATGAATCTTTCAAACACTTAATTAAAATCCATACATATTATGTTAAAATAGTGTATATTAAATAGGTTTGTACAATAAGTCCAAACAAGATTAACCAAAAAATATTTATTTCTCACAATTATGAAGGGTGGAGGATTAGGGTTAGTTTGAAATGAAAGACACAATTCAGTTAAATTTTGGGGTCTTTGTTTTAATCCTTGTGGTATCGAAAATGGTATCGAGTATCGAGTATTTTCCTGAGTATCGGTATCAAATTGAAAATTTTAGTATTGTGACAACCCTACCTATTACTGATGTTATTGTGGCCGGTAGCCCGCATTAATGACCCTGAACCTAACCCTCCACCCTTCATAATTGTGATAAATATGGTGGTATTGATACTAATTTGATTATCGATACTTTTGACAACCCTATGCAACACTAACCCGCTCCAAATAGAAACAGAAACCGGTCTCTTAAAGGGTGCTTGTGTTGACCGATGGCATGTTTTTATGTCGTCGCGGGCTCAGTTATGGCTGAATGTCAATGAGGACTGCTCATGGGTAAGCTTGTCCATTTTGATTAATGGAAGTCCCTGCAATGCAATTTCCTGATGAAATAATGTCTGTCGTTGTTAGAGATAAGCTAATGGGATGAGAAACATGGCTTCCCACAATTAGCGCTCCGCTATCAAACGGATCATAATGGGGAACTATAAATAGATGCAGCAGCTATCCAGATGGAGTGGTAAATCGGTTTGCCGTTCGGATATTTAGCCACTTTTGCACGTCCGTGTTTGTCCCGAACATAACTGCGAGCTTGTTGATTGGAGGTAGAAACTTATTTCCTGTGAAAGTGTGTAGTGATGGACATGTCTGTATCTTGCTGTTAGGGGTATAAACTAGGGTTGTCAAGATACTAAAATTTTCAACTCGATACCGATACTCAGGAAAAAACTCTATACTCTATACCATTTTCAATACCACAAGGATAAAAACAAAGACCCCAAAATTGAACTGAATTTTGACAGGTTAGTGTCTTTCATTTCAAACTGACCTGTTACTGATGTTATCGTGACTGGTGGCTCGTATTAATGACCCTAACCCTAACCCTGACCCTCCTCCCTTCATAATTGTGAGAAATAAATATTTTTTTGGTTAAACTTGTTTGGACTTATTATACAAAACTATTTAACATACACTATTTTAACATAATATTATGGATAGAGGTGGTATCGATACTTTTGAATCGGTGGTATTGATACTTTTGAAAATGAGTATCGTATCCGGATACAACATTTTAGTATCGATACTTTTTAAAGTATCTATACTTTTGACAACCCTAGTATAAACTTTACACATCCACAAGGAATGTGTTTGTACGCCTTAAATTGTATTGGCTTCTCTTCTTTAACTTATCCATGCCACACTCACAAGGAGCTGCCCACTTAAACATAAAAGTCTTGCAATCCGAGTGTCAGACTTACCAGCTAGATTTAAATGCACTGCCGAGTTAGTCATTGGAGGCATTTAAGCGGGAAAACCGCACGTCTCAAAGACGTGCACGCAAAAAGAAGTGAAGGTCACCAAATGTTTGGATTGCCTGACATGTAACCGGCACCTGAGAGGAGGGAGGTTATCCTACATCTAAAAAGGTCTGAATAACAAGCGAGCCAGTGCTCAAAGCGCGTGCACAAGCCAGAGCCTCTGTTTGATCTGTTCAAAGACTCGGTGGAAGCGGAGCTCAGCAGAGCTTTCAGTTTGGATCCACACATTGCAAAAGAAGAGGTCAGGAGACACGACAAGGCAACATTTTTTATCAAAGGAAGAACAAACGCACGACACGATAGAGAAACGTTGCCAAGAAGCCAAAGAGAAGTTAATTGGGGCAGTAACTCGAGTGTAATTTTGCCATATGGCTAAAATATGGCTAGAACTATGGCTAAAGAGGGAACTCCCAGCTCTATTTGAAAGCTACACGAAAACAAAACAGATTCTCCAGCTGCTACTTTTATCGACATACTGCAGTCAGTCATTGGGGCCATTTAGGTGGAAAACAGAACATCGCATTGAGAGACGGACCCCTCTCAGACCCGACGGCAATCGCTCCTGACCTGTGGTTTTGCCGATCAGCCCGGAGCTGTGACCACGCCACGATTCCCGAAATTCAGGACCCAAAAGTTGTGGCTCCTCTGACCGTGGTGTGTTTTACTGCTGACTCCTGAAACTCGGCCGAGCACGCAGAACACCTTCGCCTGAGCGTGCGTTAATGAGGCGACCAGACTGCTGACGGAGTTCAGCTTTCAGAAGCCTCATAAAAATGCCGCTTTAAACCTGTACTCCTCAAAAGTGTTTCTGATCTCACCCTTATGTAAGAGGCCACACTTAGTCTGACTCCTGAGGTCCTCACCTCTCCTTTTAGCGTCAAATCTGTTCCATCAGTCAGTCTCAATTTGCTGCCAACAAATGTCAGAATCTCTAAGAAGACAGGTTATTGACATGAATAAGTTGTGCCAGAAACCAAGAGATCAGTACAATTAGAATTGGGGGGGGGGGAAACTCTGTTCTCAAAGAACTCTGACACATTATTTCTACTGTAGCGGTGCAGTGATTTAAAACAATTCTCTATATACAATAGGAGGACATGCAAATAGAAAGGAAGGATTTGTTAGAACTACCAAGTCACTCTGCAGCCCATAGAAAAAACATCCTTCCAAGAAAATATAGGAAATGTGTCAAATACAACACAAATATCAGACTGTTAGGGATTTTAACGTATATGTGGTGATGTCTATAGTCATGAAATGTTTTTAGTTCCAATACAAGGGAATACAAAAACTAAAGGCCGGTTCACAGGTTTTTTTGTTAGTACTAAACTGTGAAGAGAAGGTAGGTTACAAACTCCATATTAACATGTCGGAGTGATGTGAAGCCATGCAGTGACTTAAAAACTGAAAAAAACCTAAATTAATCCAGAAATTAAATGGGGAACCAGAAAGTGCAGCCCGTACTTTCATTTTGCACTTAATTTTTTTTTATGTTTTTGTTTTCATTGTTGCACAGGGAATGAAATTACATTCTGGGGTCCACTCCCCCCTCCCCATCATGTGATGTGTCTTATATGAGATCAGTCCTGCAGCTTTAGGTTTATTACACTGTGCAATCTGGAGATTATTATCATATGAAAAAATATCAAGTACTTTACCTCAGAGATTTCATAATCACACAACCCAAACTCTGACTACAAGATATCATTCAAAATACTTTACTGGCATTCTTACTGTCAAATGCTTTCTGCTTGTCGTAGTTTTGTAGTCGTGGAGCATTGAAAACTATCCCCCTTGTAAGCACAAGCTTGATGCCAACTCTTTTTTTCTGTTTCACCTATCATTTTAATGCCTATCCTTGGATCAGGATAAAAAAAACGAGGTCCTATCTTGTTCCTTTTTATTTCTTCTTCTTAGTGCCTGTTTCACACGTTGTCGAGATGGAAACCAAAGGAGATGTAAAGATGCACAACTGGCAAGTTAAAGAGTTCCAGCCGACAGGCGTTTAATTGAATTTATTCCGCATTACACGTCACATTTCAGTTTTATTCAGGAGAATTTGGGCGCGTAGCCCTTGTTTCTGGGCACAATAGAGCTCTCCTGTCTCATGCCTCTCAGTAACATCAGTGAAATACCCCTTTTATTTGTTTATTTTCAGATATCTGTGTTTCATCAGACCGTCACAGATTCTGTTGAACACTTCAGGACCTGACAGAGCATTTAGAGCTGATGACTGCGAGCAAATCAGACAAGGGTACAGCTCAGACGTCGTTCCGATTGGTTTTCCGATTTGGCCGGGGCTTTATAAAGCATGTCCTCCCGATGTAGTGCTTAAAAAAAGGAAGAAAAAAAAAGTCCCTTGCCAGTCCAAGGTCTCCTCGTATAATTTAACAGGGCATTGTTTTGGTAGTGAGCGGACAGCTCGTTTATGGCTCTTTTATTTCTTGATGAGTACCATTAATTCCTCAGGGCGGGCCGAGCTCTTTGCAGCTGGCATTTTCCTTTATCCGCTTGAGATAACACAACTGCATTATCTTCCACTTGGAAATGAATCGGCGGGACTCGTGTGTTTTATGGGTGTTGTTTAGCACTTTAGGTGGGAGGCTGACTTCCTTCTCCATCCCAGAGTAAATGGTATATCTCCTTGTCTCCAGGCCCGAAAGCCTTTTTATGTGTTGTGGATGTTTTGCCAAGGCTGCAGTCCCAGAGTAAATACTTCTCAACTGGGTTTCATTAGTTCCTTCTTTACTATCAGTCTATAAGCATCCCCCATAAAGATCATTCACATTCAAACTAATTAGATTATTTGGCCTCATTAGAATGCCGCCTCTGTGCAAACCCAGTCAGGGCTTCGCTGTTGTTCTGACGCTGCCGTGGGCTGAAGCATAAATCCTCTTTATGCCTCGGACATGTCGGCTGTCTCGGTTTAGGGACTTTGCAACATTATTGGGGTTTGTTGGCAGAAACAGTGGCAGCACACAAAAAAAGTGTGTAGAAAGTTTTGAAAGAATTTCACCTCTTCCTTACTGTCGGCTGAGATGAGCCCAGACAACCCCGTTAGTGGCACTTAAACTGTTAATTTGATTTCTTTTTTTTATCAGAAAAATGTAAACATTTTCTAATTTCAGTGTATTCTACTTGCTTTTCCAGTAGCTGACATGCAGAATTCCTACTCTTACAACTGTGGCCTCAAGTTTTTGTGTATTTTATGGTGTTTTCTAAGCCTATGTAAGGCGATCACTTATTTTAATTCTCCTCAGGTCTGTCTCTTCCATACCAGTTTTTAGATCTTCTCGAAATGGATAATTCTAATCCATTTTCTTTTACATCCACCTGTCTGGTTTGATGTTGCTTAGAAATCTTGTTTGGCAGCTCTGAAGCGCGACCGAAATTAAAATGATTTCATTTTGTAATCGCACCACCAACATCAGTCCAGCTAAACCCTTTGTGTGGCGGCCCAGATAGAGCCCTGGAGGGGGGGGGGGCTCCTCAGAGGCAGATGAAACCTCTGTGGCCCTCCACCGCAGCCAAGATCCTTCAGAACGAATTGAATTGTTTCTAAATTATACGCCGTGCTTCCCTTGCTCTAAACAGCAGACAACATAATTACAGCACTTCTCCTTGTTAGGCGCTGCACCTCTGTGGCATCTGGATGAGCGCTCGCTGAAGTAAATCTGATGTATTTTTCATTTGAGGAAGAACATTGTGTCACGAACTGAAATGGCCTCCTTACGAACATTTTTTTAATCAAACTCTCAAGTTAGCCTTTGTGAAGTTGGTCCATCTTGACTCAACAGAATAAAAGAGCAGAATTTATTTCCATTAAATTTAAATGAATTTATTTCCTAAACTGTTGCTCACTGATCTTTCAAAGTACTCAAAGTAATCTTTCAAAGGACTTTCAGAGTACTAATGATTAACCCAAGGTGCCTATTAGTCCATGAAAAGCAGACTTTTTCTTAAGGACACATTTTCTAAAGCAGTAAAAGTAGAAATGATAGATATCGCCCTTATGTCGTTCAAGCTGGTCCCCATGATGGATGAAGCGTTGCCCATCCGCACACGGAGACACGGCCAGTATCGAGCTCGATGAGCCTTACTCCATCAGCTGTCCTTTCGGAGCACGTGGCAACAAGCAGAAGGAGAAACGAAGCAAGGCAGAAGCTCCTCGTACATTATTGACGGTGTCGACGAGACAGATGTTGGCGTTAAATAAAAGATCGGCACCCGCTTTCAGGTCATTTTCATGTTGGTAAACCCCCTCATTTACAGCCACAGCAGTCTTCCTCCTGTATCCCGGCTGATGTTTTCATTCCTCCTCCATGGATGCAGTCCGCAAGATTTAATGAACAGGTTATTTTACAGTGGTTACAATGTTTTTGAAAGAGTTCGCTTTATATTGTGCACAGCGACAGCTTCTTCGAAAACTACATATCGACCTTTTGGTGTCATGAAAGGAAAACAGCAGGCGTCCTGTTCACTTACCAGGTGGTTAACACTCATGCCAATGACTAGCTATTCGATTTTAGTGTTTCCTTATACTCCTCATTTCTTTAACTTTAATTTGACTCCCTTTCATCATCAGAAATGTCCTCAATAATCTGTCTCTGGGATTAAATGAGCACAGAGTGACAAATGGAGCTCTGGCAGGTTTGTCCTCTTTATAATCAGCTGTCGAGTTTTGGAAACGGCGCGGCCTTTGATCACTTTTAACACCAGAAACACAGCCCCGACGCGTCTTTTGTCAAAGGGAAAATTAGAGGTGGAGACATCTCGGACCCATTCGTCACACTATTGTGGCTGGAGACTTTTAGGAAAAGAGACCCATTATGCGGCGGGAAAGTGGTCTCTATCCGTTACCTCGTTTTTGATGGGGCCGACGTCCCTATTTCTCACGCCGCGCCGAAACCCTCCAGCATGTTTTGTCTTCTTTACAGTGTGATTTTGATAAGCCTGAATCCATCTCTTGGCCGTGGCGTGCTCTGAACAGGTGTAATGGCTGCATCATCCTCCCACAACCTCCGCTCCGGCCCACGCTGACGTCCTCCCGGAGCAGGGTTCTTTTTTTATCTTCGTTCCGGCCTTTGAGGAGCCGCTGTCCCAACGTTGTCTTTTGTTCCAGCAGACCAGGGCCATCTTCCTCTCTCTCTCTCTCTCCCAAGGCTCCTTTCGGCCATCACGCCGCGCCGCCTCGCCCCTGATCGCGTCCCCGTCATCCGTCACAGCCCTCTCCCTGTCTGAGAGCAACAGACAGTGATGGATGCTAATCACTTTGCCCGAGCGCCCGTCCAACCTCCCGCCCGGTCCACCAGGCTCAGCCCAGACCCACCAATACACGAGGTGCTCCTCATTCCCACCCCTGACACTCCTAGTAACGCATTATGCTCATTACACTTGCCCCCAGACAGATAAGTTCAAAAGACCTCACTGTAAACAGACATGCTTAAAGTGCTCACCGAGTAGGGGAAATTAAATGCTCAAAGTCATTTGGAAGTCTTAGAGAGAAAAAAAAGCCTGTATTGATCTCATTGTGGCCCCAAAGTATTTATTTACTTAGTGAGCTTAACATGCTGGCTATAGTAGGAAAGGTCCCATTATAAAGCATCCTCAAAATAGCCTCTCTGATCTTGCCAGGCCGCATGTTGTGATTGTTTGCTCAGATAGCTTTAAGTTTCCTGTTTTGATTTGTTGCTTGTTTTGATTCTGACAGATTTTTTGGCTAAAGCACGTGATCATTTAATTCTATCCTGGAAGTGAAACATTATTTTTCAAACTAAAACACTGTAAGTCAATAATCATATTATGGAAACGCGCCACATTTCTGCAGAGAAAACAAGTGTTTCTGGAGAACTCCCTCCGAGGTCCGGATTTTTAACTTTCCAAATCCAATTCCAGTAATGAACTGTTACATTTTTCTGTGTGGAAACATTTGAAGCAGTTAAATATTAATGAAAATCACTTACATGCCAGGGTTTGATGGAAAACACGAGCCCTCTCTCAAGAATGCTGGAGGGTTTTTATGAAATATGCAGATTTTTTTTCTCACTATTGTGGAC